>NMRB01000211.1:453366-470163 GCA_002633025.1 Notospermus geniculatus
GGCGTAGCTAGCGGGGGGGGGGGGCAGGGGGGCTAATGCCACACCAGAAAAAAGTGACAAAATAAATTTTTGCTCTACAATGTCATTTCACCTCTTCGAGCCAAGTTATGGCAGTGTCAGATGTGGGGAAAATGCATCTGAGACAGTGTAGATTTTCAATTTATTCGATTAATTTTGCCCCCTACGCCATAAAAGATAGCTACGCCCCTGATGTTGCCTACATTTGATGTTTGTTCAATGATACTGCACTCTTCTGTAGGAGACCTGTTCTAGTCATGCCATAGTTTGTCGATTTAATTAATGTATCGTGTGCAGCAACCTGTGAATTTCTGGCCAACACAACTTTCCGGTATCTCAATAAATGCTCTGGTGCGCTCTTAACTGATTGAACTCAGAGTGGGTTGATAACATGTCAGTTGCGTCGCCACTGTGACCACTTAGCTATTGCCGTATGATTAAAGTGCATGTATTTAGAAGATTTTTAATGAAAACATTTTAGTGAAAAGAGCCTTAGGAGGGCATGTTTGTGGTGCTGCATGAGACAAGAGAGAAAACCATTTGTTGGTATCCATGGGCCGGTTGCACAAATGCATACTAAGTAAGAAGCCAACTAGGAGATAGTAGCATTCCAAATGCCTAGTAGCATTCTAGTTAGTTGGGTCTTCCAGGATTGTTGCACAAAAGCATGCTAGGCACTCAACTACGTGGTAACATACTTTGTGGGATAGTAAAGTGCTAGACCAAGTTGAATGACTTCCACCTGACAGCACAATGTGCACTGGGTGTGACAATCCGTGTTTTGTTGCTAGCTTAGTTGGTTGCTACATGTAGTTGTGTACATTGATTGGCCTGTACAAACTAGTAATGCTATGGCTTCGGCCCTGACAGAAATATGAAATACAACTACAAATACAATACCTTTTGAGAGTTGCAACTGATCCAAGCGTTAATGCAGTGTTAATTCTAGGATTTCAGAAGGGCACGGGGCAAACTTTGCGAGAAGGGCACTTCAACCTAGAAAAGGGCACTTTTCATTAGCGACATTTCTACTAATGGAATTTGAGAAGCTTGTCAGTTAAAAAGGTGCCTATAACTCCAGTCAAGCCAATTTAAGCCAGTTTCTAAGGTAGTATGACCAAAAGGGACCATGACAGAGGGTCTGGGGGGTAATAAAACCTTTTAAAAAAATTTTTAAGGGCAGGCATGGCGCCATTGGGGTTAAAAAGGGCACAGTGGCGCCCCCTTTTAGGGCATGGCACGCCGCCACTCTAACACTGCCTAGAATGAACACTGATTAATCTCTGACGTCTCAGACCAGAGCAGGATGCTTTGCACTTGCATATGACTTGTGATATCTGAATATCATTATCTAGAGAGTGTAAACTTCTGAGAATCCTAGGCTACAATTTACCATTAAACAAACCTGCAGTGGAATACCTCACACTGCATCCATAATTTGAACATTCAAAACAGTATCTTATCGCAATAGTGATGAATTTGTAATCCTGTTAAGGAGTTGCTCTCAGCCATCTTAATGAAATGTCGCAGCGTAACTCGGGCCCCAGACTCCTCTGATTTATGTAACCTACTCTTTTCATGAATTATTCAGTCAACTGATGTGGAGATATTTGAGTGACAAATGTCGACAAGAACTCCATTTCAATATACAGTAGAACCCTGGTAACACGACCACCCACGGGACAGGGACCCAAAGTGGTCGCGTTAGCGGGGTGGTCACCTTACGGAAATAGGCCTGATGAGTGCCAATCCAGACTGAAGTAAACTGATGGTAATATTTCCTTTTTTATCCATATTTCATTTAATAAACCAGATGAGGCCATTTCCAATCTGGCCGTGGTAAGAACTGATACTAGTATGCATAGCCCACTGACACTGCGACTCCTAGGATGGACGACCGGTAGGTATGGATGGTGAACTCCACGTAAATAATTGCGCCTGTCACATGTATCATGCTTAGGCCTACATACCTTTACATGATCACAACCATCATGCGCATGACATATGCCATCTACATGTATGCATTGGTCCTGTTGGTGCGCACATGCTGCTGACTTGCATTTGTTTCAAAATCAGATCCCTAATTAGGTTGTGGGTGGTCGTGTTACCGATCAATTGCCGCTTGGGACAACCAAAGCTGTGGTCGCGTTAGTGAAACTCTCCAAAGGGAAATAAAGAGAAAAACAATCAGGACAATTGAAAACTGGTCGTCTTTCCGCTTTCCGCAGTGGTCGCATTAACACGTTCGCTGCCATGGCCAAAATATCATTTCCATCCGCCATTGCCATGACCCCGCAGGCCTATTTCAAGTTTATTTCATATTGCCAACTACGAGTCATAGCTGTACGCCATCTAGCGTGTTTCCATACATCTGGTCAATCCCCACTGCCAGTATGATCATTGGAAGGCTCTTCGTCATTGCCAAGCTTATCAACATTAAAGCTGACGTGAACGAACAAAAAGCCCCCATGCGACGAGCAAGAGAATTGCAAACGCCCTGCAAACACCTCAAACGAAGGCTCAGAACATGGTAGACCCCACGACGCCGGGAGGGCGCCACCTTATTTGCCTTCAGGCAACAGAGCTGTCAACATCTCCGGATACCTCTTACACTACTCAAAAAAAAAAATTGCAGTCATTTAGACTAGATTCGAACCATCAACCTTCTGATTTGTAATCCACCACTCTATCCACTCAGTCAACGAGCCAGCTGACAGAGAGAGGCGTGATTTGTGTTTCTCATAGACGTAGGCCTTCGACTTACGTAATACATGTATTAATACTATACGAATAAGAGAAACGATGAGAAGTCTTCCGACAAATTCGGTGGCCGAATGGGGAAGACGGTGGAACAGAGATAACAAGGCGCGGGTTCGATTCCCAGCTGGGTCAAACTTTTTTCTTTCAAAACAAAGTGTTCAGCAGGAGCTCACCAGAGGATGTTGACAGCCTGACAGCTCGAAGACAAATAAGGTGGCGCCCTCCTGGCGTCGTAGGGTATATCATGTTCTGAGCCTGTCGTTTGAGGCGTTTGCAATTCTCTTGCTCGTCGCATGGGGGCTTTTTGTTCGTTCACGTCAGCTTTACAGGCCTTGCCGTTTGACGGGCGCGATTTTGCATTCACCTCGCAAACAATAGAAATTCAATTGTTTGCGAGGTGCATGCAAAATCGCGCCCGTCAAATGGCAAGGCCTGGCTTTAACAGAAAATGTTTTAGCCCTACTACGAGTATTATTAGCTGGCAGTGGGGAGGAGATCAGTGACTACGAGTATAATCGTAGCCGGCAGTCAACGTGTTAAAGGAGTGGCCGCCGACCGGGGTTCCACTGCATGTATATTCGATCCTTGATACTGAGAATATGGGTAACCTCTGATAAGGAGGCCAGACTTGATATTGTAATTCTAGATTTTCTAATGAAATATTCATACAGTACATGTATACATATGGCTGTTTGGCAGATTCGTGTGGTGTTTTCATATGACTACCAGGGCAGATTCAGCCTGTAGCAGATGACTCTTCTCTACAAGTGATGAAGGCCCTTGTAAATCACCCTTTGCAAGCAGGTGTGAGTGCCTCTGAATTCTTGCATCAAGTCGCATGGAATCAAACTGGTTTGAGGCAAGAGGATTCATGTCATGCAGGAGTTTTGACATTTTGAAGTACATTGTGACTGCGATTCAAGCTTACTATGAAATCAGAAACTGATCAGAAGACTTGTTTGTGTCACATGATTTTAAATGCAGCCTCTGATTTGGCAGCTGCAACAAGGCAGTCAAGAATACCTGCCAACATATCAATCATACATCTTAATGTGGAGTAAGGTGATATGTAATGGCCATTTCATCAATATTTGGCTGATTCTAATAAAACAAACATAATTCGTGAGGTTTTTGTTTTTTTACGTTGCTTGTGATACTAGTAAACTATCCTGTTGTTCTCCCACTATGGCTGGAGACAAAAACCTAATGAACAAAATCGGCATCATCTTGACCTTAGTCAAAACGGTTGTATCGTCTGGGTGATATTTCTTCTATCTACTGAAAGAAACCACCTGTACAAAACGGAGCTCAATTGGCCTACCTTTACCCGCGTACATGTACCTTCCGCTTGCGTCACGTAGAAGGTATGCTTCAATTCATTGCATACGGGTATGTCACACGTCTCTTCCGTGTGACGTCCATGCACCACAGGTGAATGTCGTTACTTATTGCATGCCTTCCATGGACCATGGCGGCCCGCGACGTCCGCGGAAGATACGTGAACAGTACGCGCACAATGCTGCATGTGGTGCGTGGATGGTACGTGGCGCAGAAGGTTGGTCAATTGTGCAGTATACTTTGTGTACTGTATGGTACATTCCAGCAGTATCCCATCAATGCTGTTCGCTTTATTCCTCGTACCACCGCCTTTGGGATAAATCACAATTAACTACGGTCAGAAATCCAGACACTGTGTAAGTAATTCATTAGGGAACAGATATATTACGCTTGTTCTCCATTCTGTTAATCTCTAGCTCTTCAAATGTTTGGACAGACAGAGTTCCTTTATTGTTATGCGATGGCAATCGGACTGGCCAGCACTGGCCAGGAAACAAGACGTAATTCATGTTTGGTTCGCAAATTTGAAAACCTGGGAGATCATGGTACCAACCAGTGAACTTCTACAAAACTAACCCGATTTTGGGTGCGATATTGAATATGGCCGCCAAGCAGACATCTAGGATTTCATGTTCCAGACTGTATTAAAGCGCAGAATGGGTCACTCTATTGATTTCAAATATCTGTGGCACATCTAGTCTCGCTTGGCCAGATGCTACGGGCTCACCCCTTCGGTAAGTCACACCCCGCGTCTGGCTCTTTTAGAGATTAACAATCGTGAAGACTGCGTGGTGGCAGCACGGGTCAATGGGTTTTCCCAACCTCGTTCCCAGGCATCGCTCGCTTTCTGACAATATGGCGAGTGGACCAAGGTTATCTGAGCGAAATATATATAGCCCTGGGGACGAGGTTGGGTTTTCCTGGAAGTAATTTCCGCGGGAGTGAGAAAGCATGGTGATTGGCTGGAGCCCAGTGGAGTGCCATCTAGTGGTGTTCACGGCTTTTGAGCCCCAAAAGTGCCAGTGTGTGGAAGACCGGGACGTCGGATACACACTGGGGCGGAGTGTATGGCACATCCAGCAGGATGGGTTGGGGAAGCGGTGCCCAATAGCGTGATCTGACATCAGTATGGCCATCGTGGTGAAGGAGGAAAGGATAAAAAGTGTTTTGTGTTTCCTGTATTGGACCTATATGATATATAAGATTCAGTTGTTCGTGATGAAATGTTGTTGCACAGACATCCAATTTTATCATGATGGTTCATTTGTCATTTTTTCGCCATTACTGCATCAGAGGGATGTGGGTGTAATTGCTCTCCAGTGAATAGACATGTATAACCTAATGAGTGGCGGCTGATATCGAAGTTGTCAGACACTGGCTGTGTCAATATGATTATAATCGTGTGGTCAGCTTTACCCTTGTTGATAAAAAGAATGTACTGATGACTTTGGCTAAACATGTAAAAAGCCACAATCACTCTCTACATCTGTGAATGGGAAAGTGTCCTCTAGTACCAACCTGAGGATCTAATAAATGAAATGATACGAGGGTAGGCTACACGCATGACGCTGCATGTCGTACGCGGATGGTGCGCGGCGTGGAAAGGAGGTCAATTGTGCAACGTACTGTATCTCCACAGATGTGTGGCAGTCTAGGAAAACCCAGTGGATGTCGCTGAATGATCAACAAGGGCTGTTAGATTGCCTGTGCATTGATCTGCGACTGTTTATCTGTTACGTAGTACATTTCAGCTGTTGAAATGTGCGGGTTCAAAAAGGCCATTAACACTTTACTCAAATGCGACATCCGCTGGGTTTTCCTAGACCACCACACAGATTCCACTGCACGTTCTTACCCTTGCGTACTTGTGCAAGGATGATAGTCTGTGTAAATAACTGTTGAATCATATTTTTACTCAGACATCCATGCTGCAAATGTTATAACTCTACCTTGGTGCATTAAGGAATGCGCGCTACCTTTGCCTGCGTCATAACCGCCATCTGGTTTATTTTCTTTTAAATGGTTTCGTGCTTTTGCCTAGTATTATTATGACGCCAATGAAAAAGCATAATACCTTTGCAAAACGTTTCTGGTTTCTTCAACATCTCCACTGATAAGTGCAGGTGATATAAGTCATCTTTGCAAAAGATCATTCAGATCTGCCCCGAAATAACCACCTGCTCCATGGCATGGTGGGGGTTATTATGGACATCAATGGATGGCACGGTAGCTCCTGCAAAGCCTGCCTGAGGCCTGTTTTATCAAGATTAATTAAAATAGGATTTGTTTGTAAAGATTCCAGCTCATTTCAATGAGGAACCCGCGTGCCGTTTATCCCGACAGGTCAGCGCAGCGATCGATGTGCCTGAACCGACGTCATTGACGTCGTTTTATGTGTTGACATCGTTTTATGTGTTGACGTTGTGTCATGAAAAAATCTGCTGTACATTTTTCTACAGGAAAAAATGAGATAAAGACGTTGCCGTTATCGCCATCCTACCACTTTATTTTAAGGAAAAAAGCAAAGGAATTTTAGAAATTTTCATCCGCGACAAGATGGTGTAAATTTTAATGTCATGCGACCGAAAAAATAGGGTTGATTTCACGCCAGAAGTTAATGGAAATGACTGGAAATCTCGTTGAAAAAAGAAACTTCGGTCTCATCGATCGCAGCGCCACGTCGTGACGTTAGTTCGTCCGGTTCCTCATTTGTGTAGACCTAAACTGTTGAGGACTGGATACATATAAGTGGCGGCAGCATGTGCTGGACTACAATAATAATGCGAGTTCTTATATAGCGCATTTCCAGTTGAACTGCTCAATGCGCTTTACATTATTACCCAGCTATAGGTCTGTACATTCCAATTTACTTTCTCCACTTCCCATGGAGTACCGGTATTACTGTCCCGGCAGCCGATTTCAGCGCTCTTGGACTATCATTCATATACACCATCACTACAGCAGGTACCCCTTTTACACCTGGGTGGGGTGAAGCAAGTGAGGCAAAGTGACTTGCTTTAATAAGGTTACAAACGAGCGTGACCCGGGACCCTCTGATCAGAAGTCTGTCTCGCTAACCACTACACCAAGCTGCTCCTCTAATGCAGTCTGACTTTTGCTCCTTCAAACTTGTCAGAAGTAAGAAAACTCAACTTCAACATTGTGTAAAATATGACAAATTCTTGTGGACTAGTCAGTGTCAGGGTTTCCGCCAGAAATTTTTAACCAGGTTTTCGAAGAAAGTCCTGGTTATTAAATTACCGAAAGTGGCGGGCGTTCGGGCGTCCGGGCGGTCGGGCGTCCGGGCGTCTGCTTTTCTCTTGTCCGCCTGATAACTTATAAACGACTTGAGATTTTCTTTTGAAATTTTTGGGACATGTTGCTTGTAAGTATACGTTGTTTCCTTTCGATATTCAGCATCATTCGATTCAAGGTTTGGCCAATAGGGGGCTAAATGTGAAAACAGAAAAAGTGCTATTTCTCCTGAACGAATGGNAAAATAACTCAGAAATGACTTCACCCAGATTGCTCATAACTGATATGTACCTTCATCTGTCACAAAACTATTACATGTATGTCCACCCAGGTGAGCATATAGTCCATGCACCATTTCATTTTATTCACTAGTCCACTTCGAAAACCTGGTTATTTGCCACGCTTAGCGTGCGGCTTGTTTTGAGCGTAGGCTACTAATTCCTTCAAAATCTGCAAAAACCCCATGAAATTAAAGAAAATGGCCCTTTTCTGTTACTTTGACCCTCTGGCGGAAACACTGAGTGTTGATGGAAAATCCATACTTCCAAGGAACGAGCAACTTTCCATAAAGAATAGAGGTTCTTCACTGACGTCACAGTGGTCACGTGACTGGAAAGAATTGGCCAGTGTTGGCCGTTAAAATAGCGGCACAACGTCAAAACTATCATTTCACGACATTTTGACGTCACGATCTGTGTGTTGACGATGTGTTCATGCCCTGATGTCGCTTGACATTTTGACGGCCAATATGGCGGCATCGTTTCATCATGGAAATGTGACGTCACGTGAAGAACCTCTATAGAGTTTTCCCAGGTGACGTCATCAAGGCCGCGGTGGCTGTCAAATTGATCACGTGTTTCCTGAAGGAACGTCACGATGGCGCGATGACGTTATTTCGTGTCATGTCTCGTCACGTCAGGCGGAACGTCAATCCGCGTGTAGCACCCTATTGATGCCAGTTTGCGTCATTTTGATGGCCAGTCACATGACTTGATAATGTCAGTGGGATTCCTCTATAGACAACCCCAGGGGGGTCTTCAGGTTGACGTGGACTGGCTATTATGCATAAACCCAAAGCTAAGCATGAACCAAGCTTTTGTTCATTCACAGTTTGAAACTTCATCTACTCCTTTCCACAACTGCAGACGGCCAGAAAATCAATACAAACCCATCAGCAACTTCTTTCCGAGGATATTTGGTTTGGTCTTTGATTTATTTTCGAGTGAATTGCTCTATTCCAGTCCATTAGTTGAAATGGCATCAAATGACCAGCTGATTGAATGCATTAGAACACTTGACGTACTCTCTCAACTAGATTTGCCTCTCTGAACTAAACAGACTGGGAGGCGTCGATGAGTGTCCCCAATAATTTGCAGCCCTCATTTGATTGCTTGATAAATATCTTGACACCTGCGGTACGGAGCACAATTGACCTACCTTTAGGCTACGGGTATACCGAACGCGAATTCGCATGCGATAGGGCAACGCATGCGATTTATGCTTTGAGTGCCTTTGTCTGCGTGCAGTGTGGCGGAAAATAACAAAGCCTTTGACGCACAGGACGACGGATCGTGTTTGGTATACCCGTAGCCTTATCCACCTACATGTACCTTCCTCAGATGCCATCAAGGGTCAATGAAATCTGATGTGTCAGATCAACTTGCTTCCCCATGACAATTCTACTTCAGAATGTACCTGTAGTGTCAGTGCCTCTGACCCTAACATCCTCCGTAAACCTGTCCTCAAAGGCAGGACATGACCATCCACTTCCATTGATTGCTGTGATTATCGATGAGGCTGCCCTACCGGGATGCTGTAAAGGCTTCCATTGCAGTCAGTATTGTGCTCTTATTGACCACTTTAGTGTCGGATGTTGACCTTATAGAGTGCCACACAGGACGATATTTCTGCGACATGTTGTGACGCATTTCCCAGGTGTCATTACATCACTCGTGAGGTAAAACCTTGGCATTCTGCATCATGGTACACTGTCCTGGTATACGTGTGGTGGTCTTGGAAATCCCGGCGGATGTCGCCGAATGATCAACAAGGGCTGTCAGATTGCCTGTGCATTGATCTACTACTGTTTACCTGTTACGTAGTACATTTCAGCTATTAAAATGTGCGAGTTCACCAAGGCCATTAACACTTTCCTCAAATGCGGCGGTTTTCGTAGACCGCCACACATATTGAGAAGCAGTATTGAAGTGGTTAACGCTCAATTTTGAGAAAAATTTGTGGTTTGTTAATTACCCTAAAAGTCATGTACCGGTAATATTTTTCCTTTTGTTCCCATAAGTGTTCTCAGCAAAACTGGCACGATTTTTCGGAGCCCAAAAATGTGTAGAAGTTCAAAACTGTAACTTCTGTTCTTATGATGGAAAGAATGTTACTGGGTGACAGTTCATTGACCTTGACCTCCTGAATCAAGGTCAAAGTAGAGGCATTAGGCGTGGTACGTGAGGAGGCGCCTTGGGCGCTAGTCAGATGCTACTGGGTTAATCAGCTTATCAACTGATCAAGCCGTAAGGTGATTAAAGCAGGCACAATTTTGCTGATTCAGCTGAACGGTCTTCTTTATTCATGCATGCAAGTGTGTATTGTTTCTAAATTAGAGAGTTGCAAAGCGAATGGTTGTGAATTCAAAATTATGTTTAAAAAGCCATATCTCCGTGATGGATGATCAGAATGAGATGGGACTTGAATCAGAATGAAATAGAAGATTTCTTCCTAAGATCAGCTACACTACCAGTGATGGAGCTAGTTTCTGCCAAGTCTTAGCCAAATCATCAGCCAAATCATCAGCCAAGTCACTGTTCAGTTAGCCAAATTATCCATTCTGGTGGATTTTCAGTTTGGAAAATTTTAGTCAAGTGGTTAAATTTGTAGCCAAATTGGAGGTGAAATAGCCAATGGCCATTTGACGAGTGGGTAGTGCCACCCCCGTACCCCTGTATCCCTAGTGCCACCCCTGTATCCCTGAGGAGCCTGATAGCCTAGTGATTATCACGACCGCTTAGCAAGCGGCAGGTCCTGGGTTCGAATCCAGCCCGGGCCATATGGGATTTCATTCCCGGCTCTTCAGTCCGTCGCATGGGACAGTAAGCCGTGGTGCCTACCTTGTGTCTTTGCAAGGGCAAGTAAAAGACCCCATCCAAGTGAGGAATGTGAGTGGCTTGTGATGGCCTCCTCCGTACTTACCAGGGCCAATAATGCTATTGCGTCGGCCCTGATGGAAAAAATGAAATACGAATACGAATACCCCTGTACACGAAGTCGAAACATGACTGATCTGAGTACATGTACATGTATGAACGTTCAGTAGGTAAAATGATGCAGAATATAATAAAAAGCAACATCTCTCTGCAGTATGGTGGTTGCTCATTCCATAGAAGTATACCTGAGACTCGTGAACTTTCCATGCAGATAACTGTTGATTGATGCACTTGTTTCTTGAAGGCAAACTTGATCTGAAATGAAAAATAGGAGAGCAATCTGTTAAAAGAAGCCAGCAGCTGTTCAGAGCCTTTCTCTGGAATAGTACTGAAGTATAGTATTTGTACAGGTGGATATACAAACTCGTAGGCCTACATAATCATGACCGACCACCTTTGAAATTTCTTTTGCACTGGTTGTGTTAAGGCATGGTCGTGAGCGAACAAAAGTTCTGGCAAGGTGTGGAATTGGCAAGTAAAATCAGTGGTAAATTGTCAAGTTTATAAATTTATCTGCAATAACAGGCATTGGACACAATCTATCCTTTCTGTCATGATCAGACCAAACGGCTGCATGAATTTGACTCCAAATTCAATGCGTAGGCCTACGGTATTTGAGTAGTCTTCAGAGAGGAAACGTGTTCATTTGGCCCATTCGAGCAGTTGTGATTTTGGAAGCTCAATTATCTGTTTACAACTGACCAAGATCTAGTGGCACAGTAGCACCATTCCTTAAGTAATCAGTAAACTACACCAGTCATGATGCCAGTGACAGTGGCACAGCAGTGCCATCTCTGAAGTGATCAGTCAACTACACAAGGCGTGATGCAATGATTAGTGGTGCAGCAGTGCCATCTAATACAGGCATGCTGCATTGTGGTTTTGATTGGAAATTTAGCAAGAACTTTCTGATGAGTCTTAGCAATAATCAGTCAGAACTTTCGACCCACAAGCACCGGTCCAATTTACCAACACTTACTATTCAATAAATGATAAATTATGAGTTTTTTTCTGCCGTGGAATGTCTGAAAGCTAGTCGATGATGCCCAAATATTTCCCTTATTTGCTATCATATCGGAAAACAAACTGCTGAAATACAACCTAGGGCCTTTAGCCAGAGTGCAGTCTAATCAAATAATGAGCAATTCTGGGCATCATGGTACAGGGCAGACCATTATAGAGATGAAGCCCCAATGGTGAAGCTTCTTTCAGAACAGGAAATAAAAAGAAACACTTTTAGTTCTGCTGTCCACCAGTGTGGGGTCTTTTACTTGCCTGGCGTTGACACTCAGGTACAAGGGACCACAGCTTTCAGTCTCATCCAACAGACCCTAATTGGTTCACTGCTTTTCTCATACATGTCCTGGCCGGGATCGAACTCGCACACTGACGCTGAAAGGGTAAATGTCGTCCTGGGTATATACAAAGATTACCCAGGATATCAATCTTCACTAAAACAATACCCTGGGTGTACTTTCGGTAGACGAACATCACCCAGCATCATAGTATGACATCTGGATTCGAGGTTGTCTCGCCTGTGGNTGGAAGCTCAATTATCTGTTTACAACTGACCAAGATCTAGTGGCACAGTAGCACCATTCCTTAAGTAATCAGTAAACTACACCAGTCATGATGCCAGTGACAGTGGCACAGCAGTGCCATCTCTGAAGTGATCAGTCAACTACACAAGGCGTGATGCAACGATTAGTGGCGCAGCAGTGCCATCTTATACAGGCATGCTGCATTGTGGTTTTGATTGGAAATTTAGCAAGAACTTTCTGATGAGTCTTAGCAATAATCAGTCAGAACTTTCGACCCACACCGGTCCAATTTACCAACACTTACTATTCAATAAATGATAAATTATGAGTTTTTTTCTGCCGTGGAATGTCTGAAAGCTAGTCGATGATGCCCATATTTCCCTTATTTGCTATCATATCGGAAAACAAACTGCTGAAATACACCCTAGGGCCTTTAGCCAGAGTGCAGTCTAATCAAATAATGAGCAATTCTGGGCATCATGGTACAGGGTAGACCATTATAGAGATGAAGCCCCAATTGTGAAGCTTCTTTCGGAACAGGAAATAAAAAGAAACACTTTTAGTTCTGCTGTCCACCTGTGTGGGGTCTTTTCCTTCCCTGGCATAGACACTCAGGTACAAGGGACCACAGCTTTCAGTCTCATCCAACAGACCCTAATTGGTTCACAGCTTTTCTCATACATATGTCCTGGCCGGGATCGAACTCGCACACTGACGCTGAAAGGGTAAATGTCGTCCTGGGTATATACAAAGATTACCCAGGATATCAATCTTCACTAAAAC
Organism: Notospermus geniculatus; assembly: GCA_002633025.1. Classification (NCBI taxonomy): domain Eukaryota; kingdom Metazoa; phylum Nemertea; class Pilidiophora; order Heteronemertea; family Lineidae; genus Notospermus; species Notospermus geniculatus. Next base: position 466,277 of record NMRB01000211.1, read on the forward strand.
AATACCCTGGGTGTACTTTCGGTAGACGAACATCACCCAGCATCATAGTATGACATCTGGATTCGAGGTTGTCTCACCCGTGGTGACGTGACCGCCTGAAGAATGTCATGAACAGCTACACTCAACAAGTGCCACGGCGCGAGACCGCGAGATTCGACGGGATTTCTAAATAGGACTCGTTCCTAGGCACAGATTGCGGAAGCTGGGTGATGTTCGGCTACCAAAACTACACCCAGAGTATTGTTTTAGTGAAGATTGAGATCCTGGGTAATGTTTGTATATACCCAGGACGACATTTACCCTTTCAGCCACACTGACCCTGTAAGGATTGTACAAGTCAAGCATGTTAGGCCACCCGACAACCAGGCAGTGTTTCTGAATGGTTACAGCACTGTTTCCATTGTTGGCTCTAGCCACAGTGAAGTGTAGGATCTTATGGCATCCTACACTTTACTCTGGATAGAGCCAATAATAATGTTGTGTCTAGCACTTGGCTCTTTGACTCAAAATTGCAGTATTTTCGATAAATGGCCTCCTACCAGTTCATAAGCCGATTAAAATTTGCAGAGCAAAATTGATGTTGTTGAAAGACTAATTGGCCAATTCCAGGATTTATGGAGCAAACACTTTGTAATCGACCTCAATCAGTTTGTGTATATATTGACGAATCAACATGGTAGCAATCTTAATCCACATTGCAGCCATCTAAAAGGGAAAAATACTGGAAATCGATATCTTTAATTAGCGTCTAGCATTACGTTTGATGTATTGCCGAAATAAGGATTTCAATCCTATTAAGAAGAAAAGTATGGCAACTTTTCCTCCTCAATCGATGGGTTGTCTTTCTTGAAGGAAATGAGAAGTTTCGAACAAAACCTTTTGAAGTGCAGTCGACATGACCCTGTCCTTGTGGGAATTAATCGACGCTGGTTAGGTGAATAGAACTTTCCTAATGCGAAATCCCCACAATCAGGATAATTGAAATTCACTGTGATCTGAATCCGAAGGTCCAGTCTCATCAGTAGATAAGTTGAATGCATGCAGTACTACACGCAAGTTGTATCGTGTTGGATTTTCCATTGAGGGCTGAAGCCAAAGCATGACATTGGCTGATATTCATAAAAGCTAACCTATGCTAGTACCCTCAAAGGATCAGAAAAGGGCCATCTTCTTTAATTTCATTGGGTCGTATTCATAAAGTGGTTCTATCGTTAGAACCATCTTAGGCCAGTTCCAAGTGGTTGACGATACTTGGAACCGGCCGAAGACGGTTCTAACGATAGAACTGCTGTATGAATTCGACCCATTGTGTCTTGTTGCTGAGTTTGAAGAATTTAGTACCCTCAAAAAATTGGTGGCAGAGACCCTGCTAGCAAAAGCTTTTACTTCAAGTATTGTACTACATTTACATTGGACATAGCTGTGTAAATCTTAAGTATTAAAAGCATTTGCTAACTTTCATGAAGGCATCTTTTACCCGGTACTTGCCCTTGAAAAGGAAGGTACTTAGGCACCATGGCTTACTGTCCACTGGATTACTGTGAAGAGTCAAGGATGATTTAAATCCTAATGGGAGGCAAGATTTCAACGCTTGAACTGCTGCTTGCTAAGCAGACGAACCACTATATTACACGTAATTATCAAGGCTTCTCAGCAATAGCTACAGGCACGGCCAGAATTAACTTCCACATTAATGCGCGCAGGACACGTAGCATTCGCGCAGCATATGCATATTCTTACGAGCAGTGCTGCTCGCAGTATTGCACGCATCGTAGTGAAGCATTTCGCGCAGTACAGCGTGCACTACTGCGCGATAACAACGTAATAATGCGCGCAGTCTTATGCGTAGTATTACGGCGCCTCGGGTGTAACAGTGCGAATGACTGCGCGTGTGATCGATGAGTTATGTTCGGCAAAGTCTGCCGAAGTTCGAAGAAACTGTCAATGAAAAATTATCGAATCTTATGCAATAAAAGTAATACAGTTAATGGTGGCGTTCGTTTCTTTTTTAATTACCACACAGGCCCCCGGCCGGCGATTAAATTAGGCTAGGCCTAGGCCTAGCCTACATCGCAATCTTATCGATGAGGGGGCCCTCAAACAAACCATCATAATCTCTGTCAATTTGATCGTTTTTCATGAATCAAGGCTTGTCTTTAAAAGATTGGGTGTTCATCTGTTGATGAGAGATATTGATGAATTCTGGTGAAAGAAACTATGTTTTGGGGCAAAGATTGTGAATTAATTTTGATGTTTACATCCACGAACATGGCAAATGCAAAACCTATTGACCACATTGTTCCACGGTTTGACGCTAGGAGACACTACCTTCAGTTACCATATTTGGTTACTGGTGGGCGGAGTTTCAGATTATTTTACATACGGTAGAAAATAACTAAAATTAATTTGTTTAAATGGCCAATAAATATTGTAGTCCATACTTCCCACTTCGTTTACTATAATGGAGAGAAAAATACTAGGCCTGAGTAAAATCGATGTTTTAGTGTGCTTTTGATAAACTTGTGACCACGTGCTATGATAAACACCTGTCAATCATCAGGCCGCTCGGTGCCGGATGTCAAGACACAGTACTTACGATATTATTTTTATGACCAGAATTTCTGTTTTATGACCACATTTCTGGACTAGTTCAGCAGTTTGTTTACGAAGAAGCCTCTTGAGATGTGGCATATTCGTTTCCTGTATAGGGACGGAGGACTGTTGGCCTAAATACGGTGTTTTGATCAACTTCTGACCACATGATTCTACGATATTGCAAAGTACCGGTACCAGTAGCCCTACCAAGAAACATGTGCACAGTCTTCGCATAAAAACATTGTTTTTGACCAAAAGTGAAGAAACTTTTTGCTCTCATCAAAAGATGAATGCCTGAGTAGTATACTGCGTAATACTCTGCGAGATGCTGCGCGTAACATGACGCGAAACATGACGCGCAGCGAACATAGATGGTCCCGCCTACGCAAGATACCACGCACATCATTCGCGAAGTACTGCACGCTGTGTATCGCGTAGCGTTGTGCGTACCATCACACATTACTACGCGTATGATGTGGATGTTAATTCTGGCCGTGCCTGTAAAATCTAGTTAAAAGTTAGTCAAAAGCTAGTTAAGTTAGTTAGCAACAAAAAGCAACAAAAAATGGTCAAGCAGTACTTCTAGTTGATTTTTAGTTACTTTTAGTTGTATTTTAGTTGTTTTTTAGTTAAATTCTAGTTGATTCTAGTTGCAACTAAAACTAACTAGATCTAACTAAAATTTAACAAGATTTTAACTAACTTAACGGGCAGTTGCAACCAGCAGTTATTCTTAGTTGATTTTTAGTTGATTTCTTGTTTATTCTAGTTGAAACTAGCTTAACTAAAATTAAACTAAATTTAACAAGATTTTAACTAACTTAACAGCCAGTTGGAGACTAGAATACTTGGAAATACTTTTACTCCTCTCGTACTCGTACTGTGTTACATCAAAATACTTTTACTCCTCACCTCCTCCTCATTTTTATCGATTTATATCATTTAAAATATAAATAGTTAGAGGAAACTTATTTGGTTGAAATACCGGCCGTGATATAAGTGGGCAGCACCTGTATTGATGTATTGATGTAATGCTGTTTACACATGAACAATGATCTCTACCATATAATATATTTTCATCATCTTTATCATATAATTCAAGGCTACAATGACATTTAGGATTTTTATTTTCGTCTTTCATAAGAAATTTATACCAACATAACTCATTGAAATTATTTTTATAATGATTTTTTATAGTTCTAGAAGCAATAATATTATCTAACCCTTCAAGTTCTAAAATCTTGTTTAAATAGAACTTGTAGTTTAAATTCTTACCTATCTTTTGATCAAAA
>NMRB01000211.1:478929-502820 GCA_002633025.1 Notospermus geniculatus
CCCAGATTGCTCATAACTGACATGCACCTCTCTCTGTCATTACACTATTATGTTCAAACGGGTGAGCACATGGTCCATGGACCATTTCATTTAATAAAAAACAACAGGTTTTATAAAACGTGAACCTTTTACAAACTGCAATATTTTTACAAAACTGTTTGTAACACCTCCTATTACATGTACTTATTCGGTCATCTCAAAGGGACAAAGGTCGACATTTACGATAGCTGGTGGTTTATTCAAAATCGCCAAATGGCAACCGTACTGTACAACACAGCCACACCGACAATTCGCTGAAATATTTAAACGAAGGTTCAGACCAGTATAGGGTCGGAACCTTGCAGAACTTTGTCCCTACAAAGAAGCCAATCCTGGGGCCCTATTTCCTCTCCAAGCCGGAGCCTTTAAATCTTCAAGCAGAACTAAAACTAACTACGAAAGGCCTAAAAATTCCAAGAATGTCCTCTCGAGCTGAACCCTTAGATTGACAACATTAAAATCTGGGCACCGGGCAAAGTTGAAATTGAACGCAGGCTGTGTTGGCTCTAACAAAGGGGATCAGTCCGTAGGAGGAGGTAGAGATTTTTTCTCATCAATGTCTGTTCAGGCAATTTCAGCATTTTGGCTGTAAAAAATGGTTGAAAATTGTCATCAGGACCATCAGAATCCGTCATATTCTATAGGCTGTACACCTGCAGGAAGGTATAAAATTGTACTTGGACCAAATAAAAGTGGGACAAATACGCCATGACTGCATGCTCGCAGTCATCAAGATCAAAACTTGATAAAAAAGTGGTATTTCCACCATTTCCAAGACAACACCACCACTTTTCCTCAGAAAATTGTGATCTTTTTCACGTAAAATCTTCAAAAAGTGACCTGGTGTGCTTTTTCCAAACAAATGGACTTCCAATTTCTGTATCGTGTCATCTGTTCATGATGTGACAAATCCAATAGAGAAATGTCCGAACAAATTTCAAATGCATGGCAGGTTTGATCAAGACGGGATGAGATAGACTCTTGTGGAAATATTTTTCCACACTTAATAACCTTCTCGAAGATCTTCACAAAGGTCATATCGCTTGAAAGAATCTGAGGGATTTAGCACAGTGGTGTGCACGCTTTCCCTCAATGCTGGCGGTGTTGCCTTATGTGGAGGCGTGGGTTCGAATCCCGGTACTGTCGATATTATAATTGACGGTGGCCATGTTGGATATTTTATCAACCTGAGTTGAGCTGTTTTCTGCTATATACCTTGCCATGTAATGGCTATACACAGTTACAGTGGACCGGACTTTGTGCCCTATCTCCTCTTTAGTTAGGGCTTGAATCCTACGAAGAGCAGCCTGTGTGTACAGTACAATAGGAGGAGACTGCCCTTACGGGATTTTGGTTTTAAATGAAGTGATTATTTGTATGAAAAAGAGATAAAATCAGCAGTGTGGTGACCTGTGCTGCCATCTACAAGAGGTGTAATAAACCAGACGTGATGCTGCCGCCTAGGAAGTCAAAACTGCTCCTCGTGGATTTGACGGTCAGCAATTAACAAATGGGTTCCTAGCCATGAAACTACCCCTCTCCAATCACACTCATCAATAAGGCAACCCTCGACCACAGGATATTCAAGGACAAACACACTCCCTCAAAATGTGCTCGCCACGGGTCAATATGCTACATAGTACGAACAAACAGTGTGATGGTGCCCAAAAAGCTTTCCAAGTTAAGCGAATGTCTGCTGTTTCCCGTCGGACTCTCATCATGAGGAAATAGCATGTCATGAAGTATTGGCTACCACCACAGACACCACCCTCTTATTTTCCTGTTCTTGGCTTGTGTGAGAAATGACTGAAAGAAATTGACAGCATCTGTCATGATAAAAACTAGCTTCAGATGAGGTCCGCTAATGGTATGGACTTTGTAAGTCCACAGCACATGACACCTCAATATTTTATCCTATTTTGAGCGGATTGAGCCACTCTGGCAAAACCAGACACTTGTACCTTGGCAGGTTGAGACCAAATGTTTGTCAGTTTCATGTCTGCCTATTATGAAATCTGACAGAATCTATTTCTTCCATTCTCTCCTGGTGTCATCTCAGTTCATTGAGGCTCAACAAGCATCTGGTTTTGCCAGAGCGGCTCACATATTTGGTGACAAGAATGCCATTTCCCCTGTGATGGGTTGAATGCGGAGCTCATAGGGTCACATGTTCCTCTGGCGTTATATGGGTGAGACAATTCAAACTCAATCATGCCATGATTGCGTGAACCATTTGATTGATATCACAAGATGATCTGCTCAAACTTGATTTCATCAACTCAGATTATGCATCAACCAATATGTGAGAAAATTGTGTTATCAATCACAAACGGTGGGAAAACCGATGAATCAGTATTGATTGTTCACATTTTCTGTATGTAGTGGCCAGATTAGATTACCTCTCCTTGTGGCTCTGACAGATGTTTTGTGTTGTGATAGATAGTCCATCGATCATCTTCATATGAGTACCATTGAGGGATTGTAATGAAAAACTATTGGTCCGAATTCATTCTGTCGTTTCACATTACTGTCTTTTCTTGAAGTATGATTATGAGTCGGGGGTAGTCCATCAGTCCGTAACCGGGTGGATTCACGATAAAACCCATATTTGAGTAGGTGCAGTGTAGGATAGAAGAGATACATATATTTCGCCAGGATTTTGGGTTATTTGTAGGAAAGAGATACACAATCCTCTCTTTTTGTAGCCAGCAGTGCTGAATTAGCCGAATTTTTTTGAAATTTTTGCATTTTATGGACCAATGCCATCAGGTGCTGTCATTACCGCAACGCATAGTTTTGGGGTAAATTTTTACAAATAGGGATTGCGTATGGCATATATCTCTATACCATAACAAAGCAGACACGCAGATCTGGTATCTTAATTGTTTACCTGCATTTTTATCAAACCTGTGTGTCTTCAAGTGTAAATTATGAACGTCCCTTACGTAACTCACCATGATCCGCGGCCAATATTTGATAACAATGTGTTGGTACTGACATTCCGTATCTGCTTTTGTGTTCGTTTTCAAACTTGACATGTGTATCTTTGATACCAAATAACTGATAATGGCAAATAAAGAAACTTTGCAAAATATGGGCTATTTCATACCTGTTACGGTAATGACATGATCGTTACGGTAATGACATCAGACATGGGCTTTGGGCTTGACCTGGGTATCTCAAATGGGAGATCGTGAATTTGGCAGCTCAAGGCACGCATACATGATCCCTCAGGTCTGGGAACACAATAGAAGTTTTCGAAAAGCGCCCAAAACACCAAAACTGACATTAACACAAAGAGGAACAAGTCGGTCATTACCGCAACGGTAACATTTTCTTCCACTAAAAGGAAGGATCAGTTTTTGGACACGTACCTTTCAGCCTGTGCCGCATGCGCGACGTTTGCTAGGCTATGAAAGTAAAATATGCCTTTCAGTCGCACACGAATCAGGGGAAAATGCTGGGATGAATGTCATCACCGTAACGGCAATGCGTCATTACCGCAACAGATTCCCTTATCTTTTTGCTAAATAATGTATGAGGGCTCCTCATATAGACAAGGATATTTTCGCACTTGTTGTGATACCAGATTAACTGGACTCTTATTCTTATGTAGACTTNATATGGTCTAGAGAAAATCAAGATTTATCAACTGCAATAGAAAAACAGCTCCAAAAATATGTTTGTCTGTGCAAAATATACGTTCGGTAATGACGCTGAATAAGCATACGGTGCACTTGTCTGATGGAAATCGGAGGAAATCGGTTAGTTTTACCTTACGAGACCACGCCTGACCCATTTCAAAATGGGCGCCAGCATGCACTTGGTTCACCACGTGGCCCGGGCTTTAGTATCATTTCTAACCGCGAGATGGCACGCCAATCATCCATTCGTTGCGGTAATGACACAAATTTGGAGACAGGAGAACTTAGAAATAAGCCCGAGGTTTATGCTGTACTCTTGGAATTTGTTACCTGATTGTAATAAAAAATCGACAGAGTATATACAAAAGATTCAAAAACAGCTAATTTGATCATATCTACCATCCATTTTTGCCATGCGTCGGTGCGGCAAAGTTTCGGCGGTGGCCTGGCGACATGCGTTTTTAGGGGGGTGTCCATGCTGAAGGGGTTAATAATCTCGCCCAGTTCGTCTTGAAGGGCGACATTACCATTACATCGTGTTTATCTGTTGTATAAATGTAAGTTGAGGTGGAATTTGCAATATTTTTTTACATTTTTGATATTTTAACTCCCGAAGAATAGCGGAGACAAGAAATGTGCATTTTATCATGAATCCACCCAACCATGCATTACCCGGTATCCTAAAAAGTACATGTATGAATGGAAGTCAAGGTTTAACCCATGTCTGTTGAGGCATATTTACATGTAATTTTCCAAACCATACTGTTCAGGTACATCTTCAATGTTTCAGTCGTAAAAAATGGCTGAAAAGTGTCATCAGAACCGTCCTTAACCATGGGTTCGAATCTGGTAGAAGGACGCGATGATTTTCACCTTAGAAACCCGTTTCTATTTCATATTCATCAGAACCGTCAGATTCCAATTCCCCATATACTACGGGCTTTGTAAAATTACTGTTCAGGGAGATATGAAATGGCACTTTGGGCAAAGAAATGGGACAAATACACTGCTATGCTCCTTTATGAAAGCCGAAACATGAACAAAAAGTAGTATTTCCACCATTTCCAAGACAACACCACCACTTTTCCTCAGAAAATTGTGATCTTTTTCACGTAAAATCTTCAAAAAGTGACCTGGTGTGTCGTGTCATCTGTTCATGATGCAACAAATCCAATAGAGAAATGAACAAATTTCAAATGCATGGCAGGTTTGATCAAGCTCGGGATGAGATAGACTCTTGTGGAAATATTTTTCCACACTTAATAACCTTCTCGAAGATCTTCACAAAGGTCATATCGCTTGAAAGAATCTGGCTTTTTCACACAGTTGATTTGCTGAAGAATCTCGACAATTCAATTCAGGTCTTGTTGTGTCTATCCTTTATCGAGAAAATGAGACAGATCCACTTCACAGGTGTATGACTGGAATCCTTGATGGTTTGTTAGATGTGGTATCGCAGGCAACAGTCTCTGGGTCCTATCGGTTCAGTTAGCATTGGCTATCGTGATAAAAGACAAGAATGCCAATCTTGTGGATGATGTGATGCATCTTGTGTTCATTCCTCGTGTGGCCAAACAAAAATCTGTCATCAGTGGGGTCTAGGATTCTTATCATCAAGTGAGAAATGAAATTTGTTGCAGTGTTGCAGAGGCCGTGTGAAATTTCTTCATTCTTCGTTGACAAAGGTTCGTCTTGGATGCAGACCTACCTAAAGTTGGGGTGAAGTCTACAGGCCTTTTTACACGGTGTGGGTGTGTTCCGGATCAAGACTGGATCGAGGAGGGTTCTGTTATTTTCCCTGTGTAAAAGCGAAACAACTGACCTCCACCTTCCTTGGGTCATACAGTTAGTCTGTGAGGGGATTCCACGCATCGCTGTCCAGCACTAAACTCGTGGCGTCAACAGCCAGTGTTGCTCCCTTGCGAACAGATAGCTTGTGATATTGCCTCTGGTGTGCTGCTGGCTTAAGTAACGTTATTTAGGAAATTGTTCCGACAGCAGCTGAAAGTCTCTACCATGCCAACTTAAATACCGGACGTACATAGATCGGAGCAGGAAATTGGTTTTTCAAACGATCGACACAGCCACTTTTGGCTTAAATCAGGGCACTTGATGGAAATTTTTAAAGGTCTCGTTTTTATGGTCACTGAAGGAAAAGTGGCTGTGAAGAACAATCAAATTTCTAGGGCACTCAGGCCTTCATAAGAGGGAGGTCAGTGCTTTCAAGGCCTCTGTGTAATTATGCTTTCCTTCTTCCTTGTTTCTATTGCTTTTCATTCTAATGTAGTCGTCAGTGGTGTCACCTATCACCTACATAGTGATGAACAACAGGTTGAGGACCGTATATTGCACTATTGCTCTCGTATTTGAAATCCAAGGGAGCTGCATGATTTGGATGGTACTACAGTACTTGGCACAATTCAGTGACCGTCCGCGTCGCATACCGTATCTGCGTACCACATGTAGCATCATGCATGTACCGTCCTCGTATCTTCTGCAGCTGTCGTGCGGCGCCTTGAAAGGCATATCATTTGCACGTGGTGCGTGGAGATGACGCATTACGTGCACATACCATAGGCAATAAAGTGGAGCCTACCTTCCACGTGACGCACACGGAAGGAACCTGGATAAGGGTAGGCCAGTTGTGCTCCGTACTGTATCTGTATTACGACTGTCAGTGACGACCGTTGTGGTTAAAGTGCACTGATTCTTGTTGTGCAAGTGAGGAACAGGGTTGGGGTTACTGTGAACCGATACTTGCATGCCACTTATCTGTTTGGGTTGCACTTTTCGCAATTACGAAGACTTCGAAATCAGATACTAAGATGGCAATGGTTGTGTAAACCGAGTGAGTAATAAGAGAGAGGGATAATTTGGTTTAAACAAATGAAATCGTTCCAAACCACATTCTATGCAATTGAAAGTTTCACTCTCATCCTAACAACAACTACGTCTGCTTGCCTGGAGGAATATCTTGTCACCCATGGCGATTGAGATTGCCTGTCGTGCAATGTCGACCAGTCAACCTAATCATTCAGCACCCCTGTTTGCTTATAAGCTCTGCTCCAAAACTACAGTTACCATGGCAACTGTTCAGAAACAACATCATGTTTTAGGAAATATAGACAGATGGGAGCAACATTCCCTTATAATATTGATTTTTTTGGTCGGGGTTGAACAATATGTCAACCAAACATGACGAGCAAAATCACTGCATTTGATTAGCAAAGAGATTTCCATGAATGCATATTTGGAATTACGTGCATCGCAGATTTTCTAGCCATTTTTAGCTCACCGGGGTGAGCTATTGTTGTGGTGCAGCATCCGTCGTCCATCATCATCTGTTAGCAGGGCACGTTCCGTAACCACGGGGGCTATTGACCCCTAGGTCAGATGACCTATGACACCCAAGTTACGGTCCGATTTGATGCTTGGCTTGGCCACTAGGTGGCCTAAATTGAAAAACACGAAAAGGGGTATAACTCAGTACCGAGGTACCCGTAACTACTGGCTGGATCATCTCCAAATTTTTATCATAGGCACATATAATAAGGATCCATGACATATCTAACGGGTTTTTGATTTGACCTACTTTTCAAGGTCATAGGGGAAAGTTCAAAATTTTGTCATTGGGTAGCACGTTTCATGGATATTTGACTGGAGTCTTCTAATTTGGCAAAGTTGGTCCATAGGTACTTTGTATGTAGTACAGTGAGAGGTGATGAATACTAGTCATTTCTACTTGTTAGCCTCGGAGTTACAAGTGAATCGCAACTTCAGGACCTACATTTAAATATTGTTTCATTTGAGCTCATATGCACTTCTGATGATTCACTGTCATTTCAAGGTTGCACATTGAAATCTAATCCCTGATATATTGATTGCCAATATTTGATAAGTTAATGATATACCACTGTGTTCTCTTTCAAGGCAAACGGCTGATCTGGTACTTAACATTAGTTCTGATGTGGGTGAATGTTTGCAAATGATACTGCTGGAGGATGTTGCAATTTTGAAAGGAAACCTGGACATGTGTCTCTTGAAATATCACCTCGGCATTTGGCATCGCTTTCGTTGCGCCCAGGCCTGCTGTAACAAGAGAATATAGGCCTACATGTAAGTGTTATGACAAATTCACTTGTAGGTGTTGAATCTGCGCTGAGTGTGATGATTGAAGCACAGTTAATGGAAACAAGGCAGATGTACAGTACGTTGCACAATTGACCTCCCTTCCACGTACCATCTGCATACCACAGGCAGCGTCATGATGCGCGTAACGTCCTCGTATCTCCCGCAGACATCGTGCGCTGTCATGGAAGGCATGCAGTGAAGACATAACGTCATTCGCCTGTGGTGCGTGGACGTCATGCAGAAGAGACACATGACGCACCCGTACCATACGCAGTGAACTAAGCGTACCTTCCGCGTGACGTACACGGAAGGTACGCGGGACATACACGGAAGGTACGCGGATAAGAGTAGATCAATTGTGCAACGTATTGTATGGAACTACTGAATTAAATTTTATGTATTTATTATATTTTTCCATCAGGGCTGGGGGGAGGCCATAGCATTATTAAGTATGGAGTAGCCATCTCAAGCTACTCATGTTCCTCACTTGTGTCTTTTACTTGCCTTTGCAAAGGGCGGTACAAGGCACCACAGCTTACGTGAAGAGCCAGGATGATTTACACGACATGGCCCAGGCTGGATTCGAACCCGGGACGTGCCGGTTGCTTAAAGCAGACGTGATGTCGACTAGGCTATCAAGGCTCCTCATTATGGAAATTGTCCCAGCATCCCAGCTGTTGAATTTCTGTCAGCACTGACCCCATTGATCATTCCCAGTTCCTCAATATCATGCCCATAGTCAACCTTATCCATGCCGGTTCAACATTTCTTCATGTTGGCTATCCTCCTGAGATGATTTGGAAGTTCTGGGCAGCTGCTACCCTCAATCACCAATGATTGATTGCAATTAACAGAACTCCATCACTTGTACTGCACTATAATATCATGATCTCCAGTGACCACCCCATCTTATTATCCCACCGAACTTGTTCGGTAGGGATATAGAGAAACCCCTGTGTGTCCGTCAGTCAGTCAGTCCGGCTGTCAGTCAGTCCGGGCCTATAACTTTGCAACGAAGGCAGATTTTGGGTCAGTATTTTCAGGCAAGGTGTGTGAACAGCCAACAGTGTGTCACGATGCCAAAAGATGGCAGCAAAGTTCTACCAGACCAATACAAAGGAAAATCCACATGATTGGTGTTCGATCAAGAATGAATGGGTTCGCTATATGCATTGAATTGGGCCGTAGTGACACCTATTGGTCAACTCACTGACAGATCCTGTTCAACTTCAACTATAGATAGTTGCAGCTGACATGGCTGATTGGCAAGAACGTCTCAGCATCAAGTCAGCGTTGGCGAGGCCGGCGCCGGCATGCTTTCTCCTCTAAATCGATGACATCTCTGATGTGCCATCTCTGATGTGATGGTTTGTAAACTTTTCGCATCATAACTTATAGCACTCCAAAGCAAGTAGGGCCCATGCCGTCCAAGGTTTTGTAACCCTTATGATCCTTATGACCCTTACCTCTGAGCTATCCACCGGTATGCTTAGTCGGAGTGACCAGGGACCTAACATCAGTAACGAGTTAAAAAGGACTTGTGTGGTCAACTTCTTGTAAACCTTGTTCCCAGTTACATGTAAAAGTGTGGATCTACAGAAATACTATTCACTCTGATGCGGATACCTACACTCCTCTCACAGTGTTTTTGTTCACTCAGTATGTATGCTCCGCTCACAAAACGCTGCTTCCAATAGCCAAAGAAAGAGAAAGCAATAGCCGGTATTCTACTGATTTACCGCCAGATGGCACTATTTCTGTCCAACCAATCAGCGACCGCCATCAGGCTGCAACTAAGCAAAATCCTAAAACGCTTTCTCCGGCGTGGCAGCGGGAACATTAATGGTACCATCTGGCGGTCAGTTGGCAGAATACTGGCTATTCGAAGCAGTGTTTTGTGAGCGGAGCATACTGAACGAAAACACTGCGAGAGGAGTGTAGTGGATACCAACATAAAATAACATGACTGGATCTGGGAAATCATAACGAAACCACTTTTCCATGTGATTCATGTCTCAAGTAATCAACCTTCCCATACACCTATCAGTCTAATAGAATATCAATACTTCACTTGTTATTTATTTACACATATTGAAGTGGACTGTAAACCAGTTAGTTTGTCATCAAACATCAATACTGTGAATGTGACTCCTGTCTGTATTTCCCAGAACCTTTATGTTGCTGCCGTGTTGTGCATCTCAGTACTTACTGAGATGCATGATTGATGCATAATATACAGTAGGTTGTACAATTGACCTCCCTTCTACGCCGTGTACCACTTGTAGCGTTGTGCGCGTACCGTCCTCCTATCTTCCACGGCGGACGTTGCGTACCGTCATGAAAGCATGCAGTGAAGACGTAACGTCATTCGCCCGTGGTGCCCGGACATCTTGCAGAAGAGACGCGTGATGCACCTGTAACATGCAATGAACTGAAGCATACCTTCCGCGTGACGTACGCAGAAGGTATGTGGATAAAGGTAGGTCAATTGTGCAACGTACTGAACTTACTTGATTTGATACTAACTGCATTTAAGCAACAGGAAGCAAGTAAATAAAGTCAACCAATAGGCCTACATTTACAGTACGGAGCACAATTGACCTACGGAACACAATTGACCTATCTTTATCTCACGGCTGTTTGAGGCTTTTGAATCCTTCCATCGAAATGGTTTCATAACCTCTTTAGGTTCTTGACGATGAAGTAACCTGTCTTACGTGTTTCTTTAGGTGTTTACATCGTTATGGGGCAATGAGAACGTTGCATCATTGCTTGCTCATTTGCATTTCAAACGACAAACTTTGAACATAATGGAAATTCCATAGCTTTCTTTTGTATAGCTAAGCGCACTGATATTAGAAATATCAGAAATGCGAAATTTGATTTGATGACCGCATGCTTTAGACAAAATGTCAGTGCATGCTTTCCTATCTTTCTATTTGCCAAATAACCATTTGTGAGGAAGCTATTGTGGTCAAAAAAAGTTAAGTACATATTTCACCATGAAAGAATCACCGGAGTAGAAAACGAATGATACAGCATCATGGCTGAATAAGTACCAATCCACAATATCAACATACAAACTCGATCACGTTTGTGAATTTTCTGTTTTTTGCGCGCTCATTTTGTACAGGAATTCAAGACCTGCGCCTTGTTCTTATATAAGTCTCAGAAAGTGAGGCGGTATTACTCGAACCGCGGTTAGTAATTGACAACAGGATGATCAGTTCACTTCGATGGAGGCCCAAACAGCTGTGATCTGCGTACCTTGCACGTACGTCAAGCGGAAGGTACACTTCAATTCACTGTGCATATATGGTACGAGAAGGTCATGCATCTCTTCTGCGTGACGTCCGCGCACCACTTGCAAATGACGTTGCCTCTTCATTGCGTGCCTTTCATGGCGGCGTGCGACATCCACGGAAGATAGAGAACGGTACGCGCATGACGCTGCATGTGGTACGTGGTGCGGAAAGGTAGGTCAATTGTGCCGCATACTGTCGGCATGATAATGATGCTAAGTTGACATGTTAGCGATATCCAACATGGAGCACAAAAAACGAGACACCAAATGATAGTAAAAGTAAAGTCGTCTCCAAATTTTGCAAATTTTCGACCCCAACCGGGGTCTTCCTCAGGCACTTTCTAGTAGAGATCCCAGAAGTGAAAGGATCTCTACTGGAAAGTGCCTGAGGAAGACCCCGGTTGGGGTCGAAAACTTGACATGTTAGCGAATACAGATCTCTTGACCTTGGAGGATGCACTCACAGCCAAGCTTCGGCTCCGTTTGACATGTTTGAGAGTGATGCTATCGATATTCTTCTGCTGTAATTACCATTCGGGTATTGTGTGGCATCCTTTGTGAACATCTTCCATTAGCTTTGGTGTCCACTTAAACGAAGTAGGATTGCTTATCAATATCCTTGTGGCTGTGTCATTGTTCAGATTGTGTTGCATGTCATGTAGCCTATGTCTTCCTTACAGCCTATGGTATTCACTTACAAGAAGAGACTGGCCTATCCTTATGGATTTGTTATATTCATGCATTACATTGCTGTACATAACATTTTATTAGTGGTTCCACTTACAAACAGAGTTCCAACAACACTTTTGTGCTGAATTTTGCACCCTATGAGAAGTCTGTAGGCCTAGGCTTACCACATTGCAAATGAAGGCATCAGTATCTGACCACCTGATAATGAGATGGATGTAGTCTTACAGTACGTTGCACAATTTCTTCTTTATTTCTACTCAGTACGTTGCACTCAGTTGACCTACCTTTATCTGCATACCTTCCACGTACGTCACGCGGAAGGTACGCTTCAGTTCATTGCGTATGGTACGGGTGTATCTCTTCTGCGTGACGTCTGCGCACCCTGGGCGAATGACATTACACGTACGTCTTCACTGCGTGCCTTCCATGATGGCGCAAGACGTCCGCGGAAGATACGAGGATGGTACGCGCATGACGCTGCATGTGGTATGTGAATGGTGCGCGGCAGGGAAGGGAGGTCAATTGTGCAACGTTCTGTATGATCAAATTGCAGTTTCATGCATTTTCGTGACACTGATGTTCTGACAATATTCCCAATTACATAATCTCATTCTTTGCTGTTGTAGATTTAATGCCAACACTTTGGTCTACATAGCTCAATTCTGTAGGGTAAAGTGGTACAATTCTAGCCCCCTTTTCTGGTTTTTTAAGGGTTTCACCACCAAAACACTTGAATATCAACATGAAATTTGGCATGTAGGTAGTCATGCAAGTCAGATGGATGTCTCAATTCAAAATAACTTTTTAACTGAATTCGTTTTTGAGAAATAAATTATTTTCAAAAAGTTTACAGGGGCTATAATTGTACCACCAAAGTGGGGCAATTGTAGCCCCTGTGCATTTTCAGGAATAAATGCCAAAATAAAGCACAATTTCCAAGAAATGAGTTCATCTACCTCTAATTGAGTGCAATGATATAATTTTTGAAGGTTTGGGTTGACCTTTGAGTTTTGAGGGGGTACAATGACCCCCTCACAGGATGTCACAAAAAGTAGCTACCAGTGGTCAAAATTCACTGCCAACATATGAATAAAACACGTTCTCTCAGAGTAAATCGCCTTTTTATCACAATTTCACATGTTTGGAGTGTGTCTGCTATCTTTTCCTACTGTACCGGTGGGGGGGGGGGGTACCCCAACCCCCTTGACCACAAGGGATCAAAATTATTTTGGAAAAAAATTTCACCAATTTTCATACTCAAATGAAGCTAATACCAAGAGGAACTGAATCAAACAGTTTTTGACTGTTGAAACCCTGTGAAATGGCGGGTCAAAAGTTGGGGGCTCAAAAATCGCCGATTTTCATGTAAATTCAGCCATGGAAGGGTTAATTTTTGACCAAATCAGATCATTCAACCTGTGTTATTCCATTATAATAGAAAGGAAGCATATAAAATGAGTTTTCGTAACCTTTGGGGTCTGTGTTAACAGAAAGAGGTGGGGCTATAATTGTACCATGCACAGGGGCTATAATTGTACCATACGGGTCTTTTTTGGAAATGGCAAATCTCTGGATAGTTCAGTTCAGTAATCAAAATCTGAGGAATGCCATCAATAGGTAACTTCCCAAAGCTACTTCTGTCACAGTATCAGCTAATAGAATGGTAAATTGATGAAGTTATACTAATTCTAGCAAACCATGACTTGGGGTTTCAAAAGTGACCCCTTCGTTCAGATGTCTTCAAGCCCCCACCACCACCAGGTTCTTTGATAAACTTAGGAAATTTCTTCTGCCTGAGGTCTCTGAGAAGTGTATCTTGAATGTTATAGGTTATTGGAATAGGCAGTATACATCTCCTTGCAATGCTGGCCATGTTTCCACTAAGGGGCTAGAATTGCACCGGGGCTAGAATTGTACCACTTTACCCTACGCATTCCAAAAAAATGTCTGAGCCAAACCAGGCAACCTCAGGAATCTAAGTTATCCTGATAGATGATCATCTTACATGAAAAATTGTTTATTTCATCAAAACCAGTACAGCCATGAATCAGAAGTTATGTCATTTTTATGCAGCAGGTCAGCCTGGAAAGTGAGTGCTGATTCCCCTTGACTGATTTGGATAATTAAGCGATGTAGGCATCCTCTGCAGTACCGGTACTGCACATTGATAGTTCCTCTATTTCCCATGTGGAGGCAGCACTATAGTTTATGAATGGAATTCCAAGAGCGTCATCTCATTGTAATACTACGGAATTTACTATGACCTATCACGTGACCAGTGCTGTTTCCCCAACAGCGCGTAGCAAATGACAGTGTGGTGGGGCAGGGTTTATGTTTATCGTTACACAATGAGGAAGGCGCACGACTAAAAATCCAGATGGCAGCACCAGTACAAAAAGGTCATGTGTAATGCATTTTCAACTGAAAATAAATTTTGTTGATTTTCTTCGTAAAACTCATCAAAATAGAATTAAGGACCAATAAAATGACATTTCTGGTGCTATTTTCCCGTGGAGAGTAATTCAGGGATGAAATATTCAATAATTATTGACTTGGCAAAAGGATTTCTCATTGCAACCACGGGTCATGTGCTTGCAGGGCCCCCTATTGGCAGAGCTTGTTGTGCGTGGTCCTCATTAGCTTACCTGGGTACATTATCTAAATAAATACACAGTTCGGAAGTTGCGCTCTGAGCCGAGTTTTCAACAGCTATGATGGCGGCAAGTTTTGTTTGCAGCAGCGAGGAGGAAAACCTAGATTCAGGTGATTCACGTGACTAGGTTGGCCTGGGCATTTTTTGGGACAGCCAGATTACTCTATGCAAGTCATCTATGGACATGATCATTCACCAAATGTGAGGTCTTCTGGCTTTTGGTCCTCTGGGACAACAGTGAGGCTGATTTTCTCCCCTATCCACTCAATATCAGACATCATGGATTCCTATAGTGCGGTACTTCCTTATCTACCAGGTTGCAGCCTACCAACCCGCTACGAGGCTGAGATAAAGAATCGACCACTTGAAGCAAAAGTGTCATTCAAGCTGACACTGACTGATCAAGGGAGCCATAATACTGGAAAGGTTTCTCTACGAAAGTGTTGTGTAATGAAGCATTAAGACATTGGATTGGTCTTAGCATACAGCCGCTGTACATTATTGTGCTGTTGCATGGTTTGCTAGTAGAACTAACTGTAGCTGCTTTATGGGGAATGAAAAAACACAATTGCCTTGATATTTTCATCCCTCTGTAGGGTACTCTAAACCCAAGCCTACATCGGCGTTGCGACTGGAAGCAACTGAACGCAACAGTCGCTATCGATGTACGCGTTCCGCACACATCGGTTACGGCAGGTCATTGCAGCAACAAGTACTGGCACAATCCAGTCTTCAATCTGGAGCGTGCACGTCATGCACATCGGACAGACGATGGTACCGGTACTGAATACTACACAGAAATTGTCACGTCACCAGGTGTGCTCCACAAACGAGGATATTTATTGCCAGCGCACGTACATCGGAAGCGACTGAAGATGACTAGAAGCAACGGTTGTCAACGAGTAGAACATGAGCAACTGGCTGGAACTAGCGGCAATGGTCGGCAATAGCGTTGCCGGTGCACGTACATCGGACAGTTTGAGGATCTGATCACTTGCTGCTGGTTCCAGGTAGTCACAACCGTTGCCGGAATCGCCACTGGCGGTAGTTGCTTCCAGTTGCAAGGCCGATGTACACTAGGATTAAAGCCATAAATGATGATTTCCCCCATCATGCCGAATTCAGCCATGTGGGTATTGCCAGGAACCATTTTACTCTTTTGCCAAATGTGTTTGGTGATTGCCCGGCCATTAAAGAACAGTATCATCCTTTCAAAACACTGCTGGTAATGAAACTCTACATGTATGTACAGTACGTTGCACAACTGACCTACCTTTATCCGCATACCTTCCGCGGACATCACGCAGAGGGTACACTTCAGTTATTGTGTATGGTACAGGTGCGTCACACATCTCTTCTGCGTGACGTCTGCGCACCACGGGCGAATGACGTTACATTTTCACTATGTGCCTTCCATGATGGCGCGCGACGTCCGCGGAAGATACGAGGACGGTACACACGACACTGCATGTGGTACGCAGATGATGCGCGGTGTGGAAGGTCAATTGTTCAACGTACTGTAGGCTTAAATGTTTGAAAATCGTGCATCTTGTATGAGCGAGATTCAACTCATCAGTTATGCAGAATTTTTCCCTTTTTGGCATCAATTTCCGCTGTACTCTTAAGCCAATGGTCCATTCAATGGTTATCATGATGAAGAGGCCGGCCTGAATTATTGAACAACCTCTGTCATGTAAAAACTAGAAGACATCAGAATGGAACTCGATCTCCCACAATTTCTGCTTTGCTCAGAAAAATACATATGACAATCATGGTTCCCTGTGGCATCAGCATTTGCACGAAACATGGACTCTCAGGTCAGTGATATAAATCATTGCATGTAATGATAGAAAAGTAATAAATACAACAATTGTGTGATATACGGCGAAGAGGAAATGAGGTATGTTTGTGGCCCTTGCTTCAGGATGTCAGCATTCCAATGTTTATTATCACTCACTCATTTAACTGATGCAGCAGTCATTATCAACTCCGTTATTTACTGATTGACATGCAATTAACTGCGGGGGTCTAATGGTGAAAAGTTATTCATCGTATTAGTAGTGCCTTGTGTATTCATGTTGAGTATTGCACGAAAATTCTTAAGCAAGGAAGCTTATGAAGATTTGGTTACAAGCTTGTCCACACGACTTGAGATACACGAGATACATGCTCGAGATACACTGTACTTGAGGAACGTCCATATGATATGAAACTTGACCCTGACTGAAAAAAACAAACACAACATTTGACCTTGCCATTTGCAGGTGCTTAGATTTCCCCGAGTTGAGGACATAAACATCGCCTCCTAAATAAGGAAATCCACTTTGAAAAAATAATTAGGCTTTTCTTTTCCTTTGATTACTAGGTAATAAATTACTGGTCCATTGGTTCGAATCTGGTAGGAATCAATGTCTTTCACCTTAGAAACCGGATTTCTATTTCATAGCCTATTATTTGATTACTGGGGGTATACTTCCCCAATCATCTTGGCCGGGCCCACCATAATGGTCAGGGCATAATGCCACGCTCTGTGTTACTCTTGTTCTCCCTGAATGTTTCGGCTAAGAATCCATCACGCGAATTTCTAGCAGTGCGATGCCGAATCCTTCGACCAACGCCGCAGCAAGAAACAATGGTTGCGACATAGCACCGCCAGAAATATGCGTGGATAGATTCTTAGCCTTAGTCAACGCTATAGAACAAAGATTCTATTGGTAAGGAGACTCAACTTTGTCGTTGGATGCTGTACTGTTTGTCTTTGTGCATTGCTGTTTAAAAATGAAGTCATATGGTACAGTACATGTATGTCAACTTTGCTCTCTCTGACTCTTTGGGCCATGTTGGACATATGGACATATGGTACAGCTGAAGACTTTGGGTCATATTCTGGAAGCTTCCTTCACTCTAGGTTTACCTTTACCTATTGTTTGCAGGGCAGAATACAAAAGCTTAAAGTGGACCTTAATACGGGCCTTTCTCTTTCCTTGAAGCATTGAGAAAAGTCAGACTTTAATGAAAGCGTGGCTGAAATCTGATCCAAGCATACGGCCCTTATGCCGGGTTTACATAGAGGTATACAGACACGCGGGCGAACAATGGCCTAACAAAGGGTTCATGACCATAAAACCTTTGTTCACCCGCGTGTCCATATGCCATATATCTCAATGTAAACTCAGCCTGAGCGTGACTGTTGTCTGCTCTGTAATACCACACAGTCAAAAATTTCTCTTAAAAATTTCTCTTCAAAGAATCGTTTAAAACAAGATACTGAAGGTTCAAACAGTAAAAAAATTTTGATCAACACTGAAATTGCCGTACACTGGGAAATGTATTGGAGCCAAGGGGATGTCAAGGTCACAGGCCATACTTAATCAATTCCACCAAATATATTGGAAGAACTGCAATACATGCAGTGGAGACTGTCATTAATAAGCATTTTGTTCAGCCTATTATATTGGTGTGTGAAGACTGCCAAGAGGTTGCCAACTGTTCTTCACTATAATAGACCTTTTAAACACACTGTCAATGACTTGATGCATGATGGCACTTCGGATGAAATTTGCCTGATATTGCCACTTAAAATCTGATCTGCGTTTCGCAGGATTGCGTTCAAGAGTATATCAATTCCTCGTTCATTGCACTGGAATATTTCTTTTTCTTGAGTTGGTAGGTTGTACAATGCAAATCTCAGGAAGAATGTATTACAGGCAGTAGATGATCGCTGGACTACTTGAAGGTCTAGCACATGGGAAAGGGTGGAGGAGGGCAGCTTTTGATTGTAAAAAAGGGACAAATTATTCACCCTTTCAGGGGCGTAGCTAGCTTTTAAGGCCAAGGGGGCAAGATTGATTGAGTCTGGAGGGTGAAGTCGGAGGGGGGTCTGGTGTCCCCCAGAAAAAAATTGAAAATCTGCATCCCACATCTGATACCACAATAACTTGGCTTGGAAGAGGGAAAAGACATTTCAGAGGCAAAATTTCCTTTGTCCCTTTTTGCTCTGGGGGGCATTTGCCCCTGCCCCCCCCCCCCCCNAATTTATCATAAAAGAATTTCAGAAAATCTTTTAAAAAATCGGAATCACAGATGGTCCTCATCGTTGTCACTGTGGTCATCATCATCATCATCATCGTCGTTGTCATCATTAGCATCATCGTCATCATCATAATGCTTCTGCTGGAGAATTTTAGGATGGCGCTGAGCCATGCCTTGCCTAAATGGCACCTTATTGCCCCTTGTTTTTTCCCCATCTTTGACAGTCTCAGTGAGTTGTGCATTCATGACTTAAAAGTAAGGCTTCAAAAATCGTGAGAGTGTTACATGTACACACTCCAATAAAATGCCTGCATGAGGACAGAACAAATATCACACATTTTCTAAAACTCTGAACAGCCTACATGTATTTGTACAGTATATGCCACACAAATCCATTTCACTTTCCATATTTGCGTTCAGAAATATCAGAATTTATGATTGAACATGTCTTTAGAAATCATTATTTAGCCCATGCAATGAACTCGGTGGAAATGTTTACTTTGCTCAATCAATATTTGTATCACTTGAACCACAGTGCAGGAAAATTATGAAATATGAACCTGTTAGGCAATATGGGGTGTTCTGTTTTCTTGCAATGATGTTGAAAGGATTGCAGTTGGGAATGGAAGTAATGAAATCAACCTGCAACTGTGTGTCCGTCTGTATCACATGGTTGTGATATAAAGAAAAAATAAGCAATGATGCTAGTTTTGGTCTGAAGTGATGAAGACATACACTGTATCAAGTTCACGCTTATACAGTAGAATTACAGTACAGAGCACAATTCACCTACCTTTTCCCACGTATCTTCCGCGTACGTCATGGGGAAGGTACACTCCAATTCATTGCGTATGGTACGGGTACGTCAGGCATCTCTGTGACTCCACGCACCACATGCGAATGATGTTACACGTTCACTGCGTGCCAATGGCACCGCGCGATATCAGAGGATGGGGGTGTGCCAGGTACGTGCATGATACGCAGTGCGGAAGTTAGGTCAATTGTGCAGCGTACTGTATCCATTCACCCATTTCACCTCAAGTTTGAAACTTAGTGGTATTATGTACATGGATGTGGGCAGTTGGAGGTGAGCAGTGGCTTCAGCTGTTATTTCATTGAGCTTGTATTGCATTACTGATTCTTTATCTTTTATATTGTAGTTTGAAACAGAAGTTGCAGGTCACCCATTTGCTCTCCATTCAATTATGTCTTTTACATCACTGTTTCACGTTGTTGATATTTCACCCCTGTTGTCATGGCAACCTTCTCCACCCATTCGTCTGCACACGATTGACTTCCTTCTCAAGTTGATAACTTTGTACTCATCAGAATTATCATGAATGCACTCAGAACCACGGCGTCTGCGGAACACGTGATTTCATAAACATCAATCGTTGTGAGGCGGGGCTGAGAAGATTCTCTAAAGATTTCATGAATTGTTGGGTGTAGCACAACTTCTTGTACTGTCTGAACCTTCCTGAGTACTTTGAGCATCAGCAGAGCTAAGGCAATTCAAGTGTACATAGTAGCCACCGGTTTGCTCTATTTCTTCAGTCTTAGGTTAGGTTGAAAATAACAAAGCAACACCAAGTAATATTCTTGTGATTATTTCACTCATTAGGCTAAGGAGTAAATTGCTTTAACTGGCTCTTGCAGCAACCAAAATTCGGAGGTTGTTGTTCAGTACCACATGGTGATATACAGTGGAACCCCTCAGTCTGACCACCCCTCTTACTTGACCACCCCTCCAAACTGACCGATTTTTGTCGGTCACAATGAAATCCTTCACATTTTCCATTAGCTAAGTCGACCACCCCTCTACCCCGACCGTGACCACCCAGATGGTGGGTCCCAAGCTTCATTTCAATCCCTCTAAATTGACCACGACCACAAAATTGTGTGCATTTGAACATGGGCTCTTTTGAAATACATGTACAAATGTACATGTAGTCAGAATATGGAGGTGGTCAGAATGATCTTCTGGGCCAAACACCAAAGCCAAGCTAAACTAAGCTTCTAAAGTGTAAGATTTTGTGAAGGTATTCATTTGTTATTGACGCTGCTGGCCATAATTCACCTTTTAATCATCATAATGAAAGTCCTTTGATCACATGAGTTAGCAATCAAAGTGCCCCCCCCCCCCATCTCAACCTGGCTAAAGTGACCACCCCTCTAAACTGACCACTTCGCTCCGGTCCCATGGGTGGTCGACTTAGAGGGGTTCCACTGTAGTGTAAAACTTTTAGTGCCTTTTAGTTAAATATAAGATTTGGCCTTTCTCCTTCTCAATTTGTCATTCAAAAAATCAATTCATCCGTGGTTCCTACAATTACGCAATGATGAAGAAAGTGGTTGCACTACAAAACACCTAAACTCCCTAACGCAGTTGTGTACCGCGCCCCCTTCGGTTCACACGATCTCCACAACTGCTTCACTTCTTAGAAGTCGCCGTGTTTGGTCAATGATGGCGTCAAAGCCTGGTGCGAGTTTTATACCCTATCAGCACACTGCTTTCACAACTCTTTGGCCCATTAGCAATGGCTGTTTTTGTGCTACCATGGCTAATAGATCACATGATCCGCTCAGCCAATGAAAAAGTGTCTCAGGTCAGCTTTGTTACGGGTTGCTCGGTGCTCTCATTGGTCGACTCTCTCAGCGCCACCTGTTGACCAAACGCGGCGAATTTTACAAAGTAAAGCAGATTGTGGAGAGCGGGTAAACCGAAGGGGGCACGGTACACAACTGAGTAGGGCATTTACAAAACACCTGAATCGATGTCTGACTGCTGCAAAAGGCATACCGTTGTAGAGATTGTAAAGCCTGCCACACACTGTAGCTATCTGCTGAGCAAAAAGTCAGTCGAGACCGTTTGCTCAGCAGATAGCTCACCGAAAAATATGTGCACACGCGAGCTTTCTGCCTCGTTAGGCAAAAATCTCACCGAAATTACGCGCACACACGAGCTATCTGCTGAGCAAACAGCCTTGAATGACTTTTTGCTGGCAGATAGCTCCAGTGTGCGGCAGGCTTAATATTGGGGTATCGTTGGGCTTGCTATCGTATGTGAGTTCTTCTCATGGCTTGATTCATCGCTCAGTACAACTGGCAATTTCCCAGCTGTCAATTCAAAACCCCACCCTTGATCCGATTTCCAAATGGCTACATTGTTTAGTTTGACATTATTCTGTGGCGGGAACCTTTCCATCAATCTTATAAAGCCCTCGAGGCTGTCTTTGTCAATTTTCTATTCTTGCCATTTCCTCGTGGAGATTGCTTCTCGTTACTTGACTTTTTTTTGACAGTTTTGAGATCCGCGTTCTCTGTGTGGTATGTCTTGGATTCTCCAATAAACTGTCGCCTGTCTTGATGTAGAATGCTTGTCTCCGTAGGCAAGTGGCCAGATTGGTTAGACGGAGTCTGATTGTACTTGGGTCGTGGGTGCTTTGTTTGCTTAATGCGCGATCTTCAGTAGTTGGTTTCCTTTTATTTGTTGGTCATCCTGATTGTAGTTGTTATTGCAGGCAATATAAGGATCATCTTCCAAAAATATGACAGTTACTGAGTACTGAGTACTTACAAAATGGCGTTCTCTTGATCATTATGACCATTGATTTCACACATCACAGGATTTCTATCTATCTTTCCATGAGTTTTCTTTTGCGTCACATTTCTGACCAAAAAGCTGCACGGATCGGACTCAGAATTCCATGTACCGGTAATGTGTGTTTGATTAGTCTTCAAAGGAGTTCCAAATCATTTGGACCAATATTCCAGCAGAAATGACTTTCAAAGCAAGATTTATCTGTGTATACTACTGAAAGCACAGCAGTGCCATCTTTTAAGGGATCAGTAAACTACAGCAGACATGATGCAAATGATAGTGGTGCAGGAGTGCCAACTCTTCAGTAATCAGTAAACTACAACAGACATGATGCCAATGATAGTGGTGCAGGATTGCCATCTCTTAAGTAATCAGTAAACTATAGCAGACATGATGCCAATGATAGTGGCGCAGGAGTGCCATCTCTTAAGTGATAAGTAAACTACACTCGACATGATGCCAATGATAGTGGTGCAGGAGTGCCATCTCTTAAGTGATACACCAGACATGATGCCAATGATAGTGGTGCAGGAGTGCCGTCTTAAGTGATCATTGAACTACTATATACATACATGAATGTGGTTGTCATTGGAAGGTCCTTCCAATGACAATTATTGATTAACAGTAACAAGGTCAACATGATTGTAGAGACATCTCGAGTCTGTCAAGTGAGCTAAACCAGGCGCAGATCCAAGGGGGCCGGGGGAAGCGCACCTGGCGCACGCCCCCCTTTCGGCCAACAAATCTGTAAAATCGACCATGAAATTTGGAGCCAATCATTGAAATTCAACACATATTTCAATGTTTCTAGCACAGTGTGCCCCTCTTTGCCGAAATCGTGGACCCGCCCTGGCTAAACACCCCGAAAATAGATGTGCCCCCTCTTTGCCGAAATCATGGACCCGCCTCTGGCTAAACACCCCCAAAATTGATGGACCTCAAACAACATCCTTGGTGGTGAAGGAGTTAAGTGGATAAAAAATCAGCTGAACATATTGGCTTGCATCCTCATCATTTTGAAATAAATGATAAGTGTTGTTTTTTGCCCATAATAAATGACATGTTGTTGTTTTTCCCCACATACCCGTCACAATACTTTGTGTAATGTTTGTATATCTAATACTTGGACATGTTATAGATTACTGGTACTTTATCTCACATCAATATGGATCTAGCCATCGGTATAATTGACAATTTGACCGAGTCGCATTATAGCTAAACTGACTTGCATCTTTCTCTTTATGGTTGTGTTGGTTGCAGGAATGGTCTGGAGCTTCACAGAAAAGTATAAAGATAATACTGTAAATACTGCTTTGTGTAATGTTTGTATATCTAATACTTGGACATGTTATACAGTACTTTGCACAATTGACCTACGGTACCTTTATCCGCTTACCTTCCACGTACGTTACGTGGAAAGTACGCTTTCAGTTCATTGCGTAGTACGGGCACGTCATGCGTCTCTTCTGCGTGACGTCCGGGCACCACGGGCAAATGACGTTATGTCGTCACTGCGTGGCTTCCATGACGGCCTGCGATGTCCACGAAAGATATGAGGTCGGTACGTGCATGACCCTGAGTGGAGGTCAATTGTGCAACGGACTGTAGGTTACCGGAACTTTATCTCGCATCAATATGGATCTAGCCATCGGTATAATTGACAATTTGACCGAATCGCATTATAGCTAAACTGACTTGCGTCTTTCTCTTTATGGTTGTGTTGGTTGCAGGAATGGTCTGGAGCCACAGAAAAGTATAAAGAAATAAAGAAATACTGCAAAAATGCAACTGATCACT
>NMRB01000211.1:509545-523549 GCA_002633025.1 Notospermus geniculatus
AGTGTGATCCTCCTCTTTCCAGGCTGCCTTTTCCACCTGACCATTGTCCAAGAAGGTATCATCTTCTATAGCTCCCAAGAACTCATGACATAACACACCCTGGAGTGGTCCACCTTTGCCTTGTCCAACTTCAAACACACACTGCCCAAGCAGTAATTGGACAAAGTTAGCAATGAAATCAATACCGAGAATCTTTGGCACTTCTTGCCCCTGTAGGCCTATCACAATTATGGATGCCAATTATTATCCTACCGAATGAACTTTGTTCAGTTGGGATAAAGAGAAACCCCTGCAACTTTGCAACGAAGACAGATTTTGGGTCGGTATTTATTATCGTACCGAATGAACTTTGTTCAGTTGGGATAAAGAGAAACCCCTGCAACTTTGCAACGAAGACAGATTTTGGGTCGGTATTTTCAGGGAAGGTGTGTGAGCAGTGAAATGTGCGTCACACACCGCACCCGTCGAGATACGGCCTTTGACCTTGACCCTGTGACCTTTGACTTGAATATCCCTTCCGGCTCCTAACATCCAACGAAGGCAGCTTTTGTTTGGTGGGATTTTCACAGGCTTTGCATTGCTCGTGTTCTCCAAAGTGGTATCAGACAAAAAAGCTTCTGATTCCTTTCTGATACATTTCAATATACAGCAGGTGAACACATGGTCTGTGGAGTCAAAATACTTTTGAGCAATCTTTACATGTACATGTATATAGACAAATCCATGTACTCAAATTGTTGCAGTACTCTATAGCCATGTTCACATCTAGACCGATCTGGGACCAAATTCCCCAGTTTGCATTCGGGAATGCACATTGGCTAGGGTGGTCTAGCTTAAGGCGCGTTCACACTACAAAGTTTTTAATGTGACCTCGGGCCGCTCCATCAAGTCTGCTTCTTGTAGCAATCTCAGCCCGATTCAGCTACCCTAGGCTGGTCTAGACATGTGTCTGAACAGTTTGGAGCGATCCAGTCAGTGTGGTGACAGACAAACTGTTCAGAGACATGTCTAGACCGGCCTAGGGTTAAAGTGCACTAGCCAAATCAGCCTGAGATCGCTACAAGAAGCGGACTCAATAGACCGGCCCACGATCGCATTAAAAATATTTGTAGTGTAAACGTTAATGCGCACTAACTGTTTAGGCCGGTCTCTGATGACTTTAAATTGCTAATGTGAGTGCGCCTTATACAGTACGTTGCACAATTGACCTCTCTTCCGCGCCGCGCACCAGCCGTGTACCACATGCAGCGTCATGCGTGTACCATCCTTGTATCTTCCGAGGACGTGGCGCGGCGTCATGGAAGGCATGCAATGAAGACGTAACATCATTCATCCGACGTCACGTAACAGAGACGCGTGACGCCTCCGTACCATATGCGATGAACTGAAGCATACCTTCCGTGTCACGTTCGCGGAAGGTACACGGATAAAGGGAGGTCAATAGGAGACTTTACTGCCACTAGAGGCCGCCTATTAGCGGTCCTAAGATGTCATAAAATTTGACATCACGGACGTAAACCACGGCGTCGACGTTGTTGTAGACGATGTCATGGCGTGCACTTCTTCCCTGTGACGTCAAATTCCATGACGTTCTTGGACCGCTAAATGGCGGTGGCCTCTGGCAGCAGTAAAGTCTCCCAATGTGCAACGTACTGTAACTGCATTGACAGTCACAATCTTTCCAAACTGCCTCAACTCACTCCTCTCCCACTTCCTTCTCACTCTTTCAGCATCAGGTATTAGGCTTCTTGGACACATGGTATCCAGTTCTAACCAAAATGTCTCACAGCACATGTCCGTCCTCTACCTGTCTGTCAATTCTGTTTCGGCTCCTCGAAAAACACGCTTCTCCAGTATGTCCCCTGTTAAAATCTCTCCTCTCAATGCCAGCATTTATTTTAATATAGGAAAATGAGAAACCTGCAGTGCAGTCACAAAAACGTTTTGATATCTATTGATTGCATTACCAGAAATTCTCGATGATTTGCCATAACATGGACTGTCCATTGTGCGAGTTGTTGCATCAACCAACATGACTGACTGCAGCAAGTTTGCTTTCATGCAGTGCATGATGGATTGCAACATTGTTAACCATGAAGTCACGGCCAGACTTTGGGTATCGAAAGAGAAAGTCTTATTTAAGGTAGACTCGTTGGGCCTTATTCTAGAAGCTTCCTTAACTCTAAGGTTTACATGTACCTTTAGCTATTGTTTGCAAAGGAGAATACAGAAAATTAAAGGGACTAGGAAAATTTTTTCAAGCTTCGGTTATTACAAAATGCTAGTCTTTCATGATAAATTCCCACTGTCAATTCACTTTTTCAATTAAGTGTTAATTACTGGCAGCCAGACAAATCAGTTATCACCACACCATGGAGCATTCACCACGTCACTCACTGGGAACCTAATCAACATAATAGAGTACAATCTCACTCCATACAATACATACAGCGATCGGTTCCCAGTGACGTGGTGAATGCTCCATGGTGTGGTGATGACTGATTTGTCTGGGTGCCAGTAATTAACACTTAACTTAATTGAAAAAGTGAATTGACGGTGGGAATTTATCATGAAAGACTAGCATTTTGTAATAACCGAAGCTTGAAAAAATTTTCCTAGTCCCTTTAAAGTTGACCTTAGAGTTAAGGAGGCTTCTAGAATACGGGCCACTGAGTCTTTTTAACTGTACCTCAACAATAAGACATTCTTTTCACAAAATTCTCAAACATTCATTATCATACATGTAATATCCTTTCCTCTATACACGTATTACAAAAATAATTGTCTTCACAATGTCACATATTGGCATTAAGGATGTGAAAGTGACACTTTGGTGAACTGGAGAGACATGTCTCGAAGAAAAAACAAACTTTTCCAAAAGTGGAAAAAACCATTCAAAATTTCTGGTAATGCCTGGTTTCTCATTTGCACCTCTTTTAGTGAACACGTTATTTCTGACTTAGATGCGTGGAAGGTACACTTGTAGTTTAGCTCACCAGGGCACTTAGAAGGGACTACTTAACCTTTTCCATGCTTAATACCACCTTCAATGGCAGTATCATCAAAGTCAATCCAGCTTTTGGCAGTAGCATTGGTTTTTAGACTTACCAAATGGCAGAACTGTACACGTATTAATGCCACTGAGATTGACGTAGATGATATACAGTACGTTGCACAATTGACCTTCCTTCCGCACTGCGCACCATCCGCGTACCACATGCAGTGTCATGCACGTACCATCCTCGCTGCGAAAGGCACGCAGTGAAGACGTAACGTCATTCACCCGTGGTGCGTGGATGTCACGCAGAAGAGACGCATGAAGTATCCGTACCATACGCAGTGAACTGAAGCGTACCTTCTGCATGACATACGCGGATAAAGATAGGTCAATTGTGCAACATACTGTCAGCCTATAGTGTGTTATGTACACATGTGTTTGCAGCATTATAGTGAATTGACAGTATTTTTCAAAACATTTTGGAAATAATTTGACAGCGAAAGAGTAAAGCAGCATGTACACAACATTTCAATAACATTTGAACATGTTGGAAACTCTTACTCCTGCACACACCAGACAACATTGTCCAACATGATGTTGGAAAAATGTTGCCAATGTAAACTTTTAAGCAGTCCATATTCCATCCAATAATATTGCACAATATGGGGCCCAAATGGGATCATGTGCTGGCTTGATGGGTAGAAGAAAGATTGGCAATAATATTGCCTATTTTGGTACATACATGTATGCTCATATTGTGCAATAATATTGCACGTGTATGGGCCGCTTCAGACCATTTAACCAGCACTATCTAGACAGAGCAAGAACCAAGGGCAATGCATTGTCAAATAAGATAGTGATATTTTCATTTTTTGATGACCAAAAATATGAGTGAATGTGAATCTACATGTACTTTTCACGGGTGCTGGGTCACCTGGGTGAAAGAGAGTATTAAATTCTAAGGGCCATATGCTTGGGTCGGACTTCAGCCACACTTTCATTAAAGTCCGGCTTTTCTCAATGCTTCAGGCAAAGAGAAAGTCTAACTTAAGCTATACTTTAGGCTAAAGTCTGACCCGTGCATATGCGGCCCTTTGGGCCGTGTGCTTGGGTCGGACTTTAGCATAAGTGTAGCTGAAGTTAAGACTTTCTCTTTGCTTGAAACATTGTGAAAAGTCAGACTTTAATGAAAACTGTGACTGAAGTCCGACCCAAGCATATTGTAGTTGTGTTGCACCAAAGTGGTGATGGTATTAATTGGCTTGGGAACTTTTTTTGATGAGGTTAAGGGTTTATAACTATAGTGTCATATTTTTCTCACAAGGAAAAGTAGATTTATCAGCTTTTGCATTTTGACTTAGAATACTCTCTGTACCGGTACTAAAGAATTGGTGCAGCTTATTCAAAAAGATCAACAGTCGAACGAATCACGAAACACTGGCACGTACTCTATCACAATCTCCTTCTTATCAATGTAAGAGTTTATCTTCGTCCTTTTCATTGGGATGCGTTTGTAATCCTGGCCTTCGTCAGGAAATCTGGGTATTCATTAGAAATTGAACCATTCTTCTCTAGTGGTTCTCAGTAGTTGACAATGTTACATTGCATTCATTCCCCTGAAACAAATGAAAAATTGGGAAATGTTATGTCAATCAAGATTGGTCAGTTTGGAAGATGTCCTTTGAAGGTGCATGTTCAGCAATCCTTTGTATGAGGCTGGCCAAAAAGATGGATTTTATCTTTAATCTACCCTTCTCCTTCATAAAAGACATTGGAGAATGTATATCAACTGTTGACTTAGGTCCGTAACTCATTCTGTCAGTGGCTGTTGCAGTCTGTCTCTTTTTTGCTCCCCTTCTAACAGGTGAGCCATATATACCTCAACCTGCGTCATCTCACTGTCGTTGTCACGAAAAGGGGGTGGAGCGACACATTTCTCAAACCACTCAGCGTAGAAACGTGAATCTTGGTATGCAGGTACATTTACCTTATGGCAAATTCTATTCTATCTGCTGACTAAAATCGCAAAACAGGTTGTATATGTACATGTACATTGTGGCCTGTAGGGGGCGATTTGCAAAAACATCCTTATAGTCTCCTGAACGCTGCTCGCTAGAATCGTGAAACTTCTGTGAGAGGTTCCTCTAATAAAACTTCATCACATAAATCCCTGGTTTTTGATTTGACGTACTTTTCAGTGTCACAGAGTTTTAATTGTGACCTACTTTTCAAGGTCGTGTCACCATATTTCGAGAATGATAACTTCTTGGCTTGTTGTCCCCCGGAGCCCTCAGAGGGGGACTTGAAAATACCGGCCGGCCGTGCGCCTCTGCCGCTCGCCGCTCACCGCTACTAGTCCCTTCCGCTCTATAACTTAAGAACGACTGAAGATTTTGGATTCATATTTGGTGGAGGGATGTATCATTGGCCAAAGGTGTGTCGCGTGAAAGAATCGGCCAAATCCGATTCTCCACTTTGCCACCAGGGGGCCGAAAGCCAAAACACAAAAACTGCGATCACGCCTTTAATACTGAATGGAATTTCACGAAATTTTTGTGGTAGGCTCATCTAGCACGGGTACATAACATATCGTACAGGTTTTCAATTTAATTCATTTTTCAGCCCTCTAGGGGGCGCTTTGTAAAAACCACATAAGTTCCCTTCCGCTCTGTAACTTCTGAACGACTGAAAATTTTGGGTTGATATTTGATGGGGGGATGTACCATGGGCCAACGGTGTGTCGCGTGAAAGAATCGGCCAAATCCGATTCTCCACTTTGCCACCAGGGGGCCAAAAGCCAAAACACAAAAACTGCGATTACGCCTTTAATACTGAACGGAATTTCACAAAATTTTTATGGTAGGCTCATCTAGCAAGGGTACATAATATACTCTGCGGGTTTTCAATTACATTCATTTTTCAGCCCTGTAGGGGGCGCTTTGTAAAAACCACATAAGTTCCCTTCCGCTCTGTAACTTTGGAACGACTGAAAATTTTGGGTTGATATTTGGTGGAGGGATGTATCATGGGCCAACGGTGTGTCGCGTCAAAGAATCGACCAAATCTGATTTTCCACTTTGCCACCAGGGGGCCAAAAAGCCGAATCACATAAACTGTGATTGTGCCATTAATACTGAACGGAATCTTCAAAATACATGCCCTTCGGACTTGCACCCAGGGCGACGGGGGACGTTCAATGCTGTGCTTGTTACCTTGTGAAAGAGAGGTCAAACTTAATAACTTAATCAATATTGTTGTTATAGGTCCACCCTATGAAGAGCCTGCGGAATTTCAGTGAGCGACCTTGACCTACTTTTCAAGGTCACATGGCAATATTTGGAAAAACTCCTCCACTCCTTACCTTTTGATTGAGAAATTGTATTTCAACAATATTGCTGCGATAAGTGCATCTCATGAGATCTCAACCAAGTTCGATCATGGGTGACCTTGACCTATTTTTCAAGGTCATATCATATTTTGAAAAACCTTTGCTCATCGATGTTGTGTAGTAAAGGGGAGGTGGAATTTAATCAATATTGCTACCATAGGTGTGTCCCATGTAGATCTCACCCAGGTTCTGTTATGTGTGACCTTGACCTTCTTTCAAGGTCACATTACAGTATTTGGAGAACTCTTGTCCGCTCCATATGTTTTTGAGAGAGAGAGGGATGAAATTTTACAAGTATTGTTTCCACAGTGTATCACTCTCAAATTTGATTGTGGGTGACCTAATTTTCATGATTACACACTTCACTGTATTCTGAAAAACCTCATCAACGAGACTTGTCTAGTCCACAAGCCTTGTAGAAGATTTCCAGACTGTCAAAAATGACTAAAAAAGATTTTTAGCGGCAGGCACGGTGGGGCGCTTTTGTGGGGTTAAATAGGGCATCATGGGTGCCACCTGGCGAGATAGGTGCCAGGCGCCCTGTTAAAACTCTTTAGCAGAAACACTAAACTGTATCATGTGTTAGACAGGCAGCGTTTAGCTCATCAAGGCTTACCTGGGGTTTTACGCTTTCGCACAGCTCACACCCAGAACGGATCGAATGCCATCGCCGCCAGTAAGCGGCATGTTAAGCTGAGAAAAATAGGATTTGTGATCCACAGCTGTCACTTTGGTTGATTGTCATTATGTTTCCAATTTTAGTTGACTCTGGATCTGTTAAAGATAAGTATCTAAAGATGCAAAAACAGCTGTTGAAAAGCATTGTCAACCTGCATGAAGCTGCCGTCAAGCTGCTTTTTCCATTATTACGCATTGACCAATATAACTCCACCAAGCTGTACACGTTCAAAGTACCTACATGTGTACATGTACTTATAACTCCGTATGCAGATGTTGTGTACCGCCTCCTTTGGTTTACCCGCTCTCCACAACTGCTTCACTTCGTGGAAGTCGCCGCGTTTGGTCAACAGATGGCATCAAGGCCTGGCGCGAGTTTATCAGCACGCTGCTTTCAGTACTCTTTGGCCCGTTGGCAACGGATGTTCTTGTGCTGCTAGACCACATGATCCACTCAGCCAACGAAAATGTGTCTCAGGCCAGCCTGGTTATGGGTTGCTCGTGCTCTCACTGGTCGACTCTCTCAGCGCCATCTGTTGACCAAACACGGTGAATTTTACAAAGTGAAGTAGTTGTGGCGAGCAGGGAAACTGAAGGGGGCGTGGTACACAACTGCGTGAGAAATTCAACGTAACCTACTTAGGGAGAAGCAGGGGCTGTTTTGTTGTTTTGATTTGAGGTATCAAAGCAACATCTGAAAATCATATTGCATCATACATCATTTTACCTGTGGAGTTTTATTGGTTGGTGTCAGTCAAATGTACTCATTTTATGTGTATTTAGTCAAAAATTATTGCCGGCATGTTCAGCATGATTCATGACTCATTCTTTTACAGATTTTTTTAGAGGGTGACCTCGTCTGAGATGCGTACATGTACATGTATAATTCTCTGGTGTAAATGTCCAGTCTGACTATGGATAGTATTTGTGTTTTTTTTTCAATCCTGATATTACTTTTGGTAATATTACAAAAATTCAAGACACACTATGCTCAGGGTTGGAATATGATTGGGGGGGGGGGGGGNACATTTCTGTCAATGTTCTGTGCTATTAGACATTGCAATTAATAATGAATTACGGTTTCCACCTTCATTACCCTTGTGTCAAACTGTTTTTGATCCAACTTCACGCAAAGTTGTGTCCAACAGTTTGCGGTGCAACTTTACATCAACACAGTATAAAAATGTATTTGAGCGATCCTTCCATAACAGCCAGGGCCGACCGAATCGAAACTCCGATAGCACTAACGTGCCTAACAGAGAGGTATGCAATGCCTTTTACCATTACAGAGTTTCTCTGTTAGTGCTATCGGAGTTTCGAATCGGTCGGCCCTGGTCGCTCCTCTTCATACACTTGCGCACACAGACTCATGGGGCGTATTAGAATCCCCGTTCTTGACAACACACGTGTTGACCCAGTTCATGTAGTTGCTTACTCAACCCAAGAATGGCAGTTTCGAACGCTGAGAACACAACCCGGGCGAGTTGGGTCAAGAACGTGTTCTCCTCACTCCCCACTCAACGGAGGGTTGAGAAGAACATGTTCTTGGCCTGAGTCAGGTTGTGTTCTTGCCATTCGAGACTGCCATTCTCAAGTTGACGAGTCAGCAACTACATGAACTGGGTCAACACGTCGTGTTGTCAAGAACAGGGATTCGAATACGCCCGAGATTCGAATTTTTCCATGAAATTCCCTTTCAGCTAGGATAGACGACAAAGTTGAATGTGTCTGTTGGATTGGTGCTGAAGCTATAGGTGTTCTAACAAAAGCAACATAGTCATTTCCTATTCCTGTCTTTCAACTAAATCTCATGTTTTTCTCATAGGTCTTCATTAAGAACTCTATATTATTGTAATTCCTGGCATGAGGTTTTGTGTAATTGATTGATACAGTACACGGAATAAAATCCTCTCAAAGTACATGTATACTCAATATCCCTTCCATTAACCAAACAACCCCTTAGCAAATTTGTTGCAGAAATACAACCTTCCCACTATGACTCTATGACTCATAATAATACTCCATCTGGTTTACATACCTGAGCCATTGGCCCCATTGCACTTGCACCCCCCTCGTTATAAGTGAGCCATTTCAATTCTCTAAAGTAGCACAGGTCAAACTAAATCGATTCTAGTACATTTGCCCCCCCCCCTGGATTTCGAAATTATGCTAAAAAATGTCCAGGGGTAGATGTCCAGGGGGCAGGTGCCATAGGGGCCAGAAGTCCTACAAGGGTAAAAGTCCGGGGGGGACAGGTATCGGGGGGCAGAAGTCCAGTGGCAGATGTCAGGGGGGGGGGGAGGAATGTCCTGATACCAGCTAAATCTATATTTTAGGTCTATATTTTTGCCTGCAACTCATCAATATTCATTCCATAAAAAGACCCTAACGAAATGTGCAATCGTTGTGTGTGTCCACTGGCGCAAATATATGTATCATTGCCGAAGAGACGTTAAGGCCTATCTTGGTTCACTGACAAGTTAGAAATAATTTGTTGCCATTCTTCAAAATGAAATTTGCCTTCATTTCAAAGGAATGGAATGAGTCAACTGGTGTTGTAGCCAAGGATCCAGAATATTCTGCATTACTTCCGCAGTCTTTGGATAGACAAATCCCAAATTGACGAAAACGAGAAAGATCTAGCACTTCCGTCGAAATCGTAAACAAAACCTCGGTCTGAAACCATCTGACAGTGAATGACGTGACGCAGAAAACCCCACAACCATGTGACGACAGTGAGTTCGATGACGTTGCATCAGAGACGACCATTGCTGAATCATGGATTGCGTCACGTCAGCTGGTTTCAGGTCGAGGTTCTGTTTACGATTTCGGCAGAAAGTGCGCAGATCTGGGAATTTGGGATTTGTCTATTATATCTTCCATGTTACTGCTTTTGGGAAGACATACTGCCTGTGGAAGAATAAATAAATCTTCCAAAGAAGATATTGGAAGACAAAACGGAGTCTTCAATGGATAACTTCACATGGAAGATCATAACAAATGGTGAAATATTTAGTGTAGTTGTTCAGATTTTATGCTGGGTGTCAAATGCCATGCCTTGAATTGTTACTGCATCCATTTCATTCTCTTCTGCCGTATTTTAAGATCTTTTACCTGTTCTGTCATACATGTCATAACAGCGTAATGTTTTGTTCAATGTTTTGCTTCGGATCCGCAGTGTTAGTCAATGAACATGCTTCATTTAGAAACCCCAAGTTACAAATTTTTATTGTGTGTGTGTGTGCTTAGGAATCTCCTACGACATTTAGTACCGGTAGTCGCTATGCTATGAGGCTTTAAGTGTAATCTTCGAGTTGATGCTAGCCTTTTGAATGCTTTTCTAACCCTTCAAATGTAAGCAATTTTGATATTCTGAAAAAGACTTAGGTTGAAAGACTACCAATCATTAGTTCTTACTTCTGTTCAAGGTGCACCACATTTCAAGAAAAGCCAGAAAACACAAACTGTATTTTCTGGCCTTCTTCACTTTCCTGACCTCCTGTCACTCATATCCCTGTGAAAGATACATGTAGTTGTAGCACTTTACACAATTTTCACTTTACCGTAAAGCGAAATATTTTCACATCCTAACTGTTTGCAAATTGCCTAAAAATCCAATATTTGCAGTAAAGGGCCTTTTATACAAATTTTCTGTGGGGAAATATATTTGCGAGGGTCACACCCTGAGTAATGAAGAAGATTGACACCACACTTCTCAGGAAGCAGGACTGTATCCTGGCACGACGTGTACTACAGCTGCATACCGCAATGCTTGTTATGTGTAAACACTCATTCCGGGCAGAAAAGGGAAACTTCGGGAATGACATCATGTTGGGAATCCCCATGCTGCATGGTCAACTGAGTGCTGATGACTAGCCGTCGATATAGGATTTAGCGGGGAACAAAATTCGCGTTGCATATGGCGGATGTCGATGGTAATTTGCATTCGCGGAGAAAAAATATAGCGAGCGCCGCAGCAATTCGCGATTTTCGCGAGAAGGTTTCCCTGCGAACATATTCCGCTTTACGGTATTTCACATATGTGACCCTCCATGGCCAAACCAGTCGCATGTCGCTCTTAGCTTGGCAGGCTGAGACCAAGGCTGGGTTGCATCAGTTATGCTCAAAGTTAAGTTTGAGGACCTCAACTGAGTAATGTGATTTGCCATTACGGTTTGAGGTTGAGAACGACTTTAAGGTTCGCTTGAGAACAAAGTCGGCCTTTGGTATGACTGGTGCAACCGGGCCTAAAAATGTTGGTCACTTTCAATACTGTCTGTCTGTTACGAAATCTGAAATAATCTATTTCTTCCTCTTCTGGTGTCATCTTAGTTCATTGCGGCTCACCTTCTGAGCGACTTTCAACTGGTTTGGTGGTGGAGGGTCACATATGTTCAATCTATAACATCAGAAACATGTTTCTGATACCGGTAACATGAATGATTTCATATCAGAGTACTCAGAAAAAAAGTAACATCACCTTTCTTTCCTTTACGTGATGAAGAGAAGGGATGGCTGGGCAAGAAAGAAGAGGATGAAGACTCAGGCGCCCATGATATCCAGGCCAAAGTTTCCAGCGGGGAGCCTCTTACGGAGGAAGAAAGACTTGCTGAACTTGGGAAACCAGTGCTGGGAGATATTACCCTCATTGAAGTCTCGATCAGGGAGAGCATGGAATTCAAGGTTTGAGAATTATCAGTTGTCGGTTAAGACGACCTAGCCCCTCTGTATTGAATTTTACGCTAAAAGTGTAGGAGAATGCAGATAGAGATCTCATACAGTACGTTGCACAATTGCCCTACCTTTACCCGTGTACGTAACGTGGAATGGTATGCTTCAGTTCATTGTGTATGCCGGTACGGCTCTTCTGTGTGACGTCCGCGCACCACAGGCGAACGACGTGACGTCTTCACTACATGCCTTCCATGACAGCACGTGACATAGATACGCGACAGAAGATACGAGGACGGTACGCACATGACACTGCATGTTGTACGTGGATGGTGCACGGCGCGGAAGGGAGGTCAATTGTGCAAGGTACTGTAGCCTCAGGAAGGCCCCCAAAATGCTTGCCTCGGGCCATATTCATGAAGCTTTTGCAACTTTGCATGCAAGCAAATCTATTGTAGGCAGTCAGTGAACAATAGGGCATGTGCAGCCAAACAATAGACTTGCGTGCATGCAAAGTTGCTAAGGCTTCATGAATGATACATACTTCAGAGAATCAAGCTCTGTGTTTTCAGCACATGTTGAAAAAAAACGAGTAGTCACTCCATCCCATTTTGAAATATGCATGCTTCTACTTTACTTTTCTCAAAGTGATTCACTGTTTTCTTTTCAAATTCCAGAGTACTGTTGACAAGTTACTAAAGAAGGCCAACTTATCACTCGTGGTTGGTACTTCATCTTGGAGAGAACAGTTTGTCGAGGCCATCTCCGTCAGCGCAGGTAGTAGTGAGTTGTCATTTTCTATGGATGTCGCTTTCCTTGGCTGTGGATGTCATGTTTTTGCTGCTTATGGCTGGAGGTTCTTCGCTACGGTGATGTACTACTTCAGATGCTATGAGTATGATAAAAGACAACTGATCTTTAGGCTGGTCGAATGCAGCTTTATATTTTTTTGCTGAACTCTTTAGGCCTTGTGAATATATACAGGTACAGGTCACAATTGACATCCCTACGGCTTCGCGTAAGTTACTCGTAAGTTACACGTAACTCACGGCTTTGGTTTCGCGTAACTCGCCTCGTAAATCACTGCATAGCTAGCGAAATTCGCGTATTTCGCCGCGTAACTCACCTCGTAAGTTATGCGTAACATAGCTCGTGAGTTGTTGCGTAAGTTATGCGTAACTTACGCAAATTTAGGGAAGTCAATTGTGACCTGTACTGTACTGCTTCAGATGCTATGAGTATGATAAAAGACAACTGATCTTTAGGCTGATTGGATGCAGCTTTATATTTTTTGCTGAACTCTTTAGGCCTTGTGAATATATCTATACCAGAATATATTTAATGTAAGCCTCCTGGCAAAAGGGGCTGTTCATTTTCATCGGTTGAGGAATCGTGAGTTGTGATCCTTGGGAAAACAGAAAAGCTGTGCAGTTGCAAATTGCAGGGATTATTTGTTGTACTGTACAGAATTAATCCCTGCAATTTGCAGCTTCATAGCCTTCTCCATTTTCTCAAGGATCACAACTCAGATTGCACAATTGATGACAATGAACAGTCCCTTTCAGCCTCATCTGACATCCCATGTGGCTACCACCAAAAATAGATAAGAGAACTTATATAATTCAAAGATCATTGAAATGATG
The DNA here is from genome assembly GCA_002633025.1 of Notospermus geniculatus. Classification (NCBI taxonomy): domain Eukaryota; kingdom Metazoa; phylum Nemertea; class Pilidiophora; order Heteronemertea; family Lineidae; genus Notospermus; species Notospermus geniculatus. The sequence continues at coordinate 522,924 of NMRB01000211.1, forward strand.
TGATAATGTGATAATCACTTGTGATTATTTAACTGATACATGGTGCTAAATAAATTTTCAACCTTAAAATACCTAATTCTCTTGGAGTATCCAGGAAAACCCGTCAGGATGTCAATGAATGATCAAGGGCTGTCAGATTGCCTGCGCATTGATCTGCTGCTGTTTGCCTGTTAGGCTGCAGTCACGGTCACGAGCCCTTTGTGAAGCCAATGTTAACCGGCATGTTCGTTTAGCGTGTAGCTCTATGTGATTGCAGCCTTACGCAGTGTTCTCCACTACCTTCCAAGACTCGGCGGTGCGCCGATTCATGGAGGCCCAATGGACCTATTGCGCCGGGTCATAAATGTGCCGCCGAGTCTAAAAATTTCACCGCCGAGTCAAAAAAAGAAAAAAGTTCTTTCTCTACAAGTTCTCCCTCTGACATCGTTATCCAAGCAATAATCGGGTACTCAACTGGTTGACAGACACGGCTTCCTAACTGACGCAACCTTGAAGTCGGCTTCATTGATGGAACTCCCGACATCAGCATTCAATCTGGGAAGAGATCGTCACGTTTCCTTCACCATTTCTCTCAAAGTATTTCTACATTCCTTTGTAAACTATTTGGCTGTAATCCAGAAAGAGTG
>NMRB01000212.1:7842-22576 GCA_002633025.1 Notospermus geniculatus
ACCCCAATAGGCTATCTGCACACGGTATGAAAAACAATTACGCCACCTTTATTGCTGTTAGTGTTACTAATTAAGAAACAGAATTGCATTGACTCGACAGACGCGTTATGCAAAGCCGTGTAAGGGTCAACCCATTTCATTCATATCATTAATCCTGCAGGCGGAGCTGATTGTAAAATGGGCTGGCTTTCTATTCATTTGTGTAACGTAACTGTAACGTATAGGTAACTTATATATTGTCACGTGACTGGTAATTCACCAATCATGGTTGGCGTAGGAAAGCCTCATGGACGTGAAGTAATACGTTATCGGTGCACTTTAGTCTTTTACCTAGTAATTCATATTCCAGAGGACTTTGACTAACAGGGTACATTCATTAACGTTACACCGGCCATTGGTGTATCGACGCCTTCCCAAAACTTTAGGCTCCTATAAAGGAGACGTCGAATTCCCGCACGTTGTTGGGTATCGCAGAAACTGAATTTTATTTCTGTCAAATCCATTTATAACTGCTTAAGTATACGTCGTGACGCATTCTGAATTAGAATTAGAATTAGAATTATTTATTACTCTCTAATCACAGTACAGTGATACATAGAGGAGGTTTTTACAACTAATACATGAACTAGAAAAATATAATTTGTAAATGAAAAATAACAGATTCCATCATAACTTTTCTATGAACTGAATTAAACTGCAAACATACGTGTAAAAAGTGAGGCATCATGTACATGGGTGGTGTCAGGGAAAGATGAGTATTCTTTAGTACCTTTGTTTATGAACTTGGCGACATTTGTTATTACCTTCTTGTTCGGCGAATTAATCAATTGCGCCATCTTTATTGTATTACATCTTGTTCTATAATAGTCTGGAATTAATTCATTTCTAAGACCTTCTAGGACAGGACATTCGAAAAGGAAATGAAATTCATCACCAACCTGTTTTAGCTCACACTTTTTACAGTATCTCTCAGCCCTGAGTTTAGACAAATTGGCTCTACAATTGGCTGGTAACAACAAAGAACCTGTTCTAAAGTTAAACAAGAGGCCCATGGGCCTGGCGCTCAGCTGACATTTGATGCCTCAGTTTGATAGGCTAAGGCATAAGAGGTACTGCAGTCTTAGGACGGTTCGTGGATGATGTCAAATTTTATTCACCAAGTGTGCATGTTTGGATGGGATAAAGTCTGCTAATGATTAGAGACTCGGTCCAATACAATTTTGCCAAGAATGAATCACATTTTTTTAGGAAAGCCTACGGTTTGCATACATGTGTAAGAGAATAATTCATTTGTCTGCTGTGGCGAAGACTTTCGCTGTTCTATGATTTCGACAGTTGATCCCTAATTGCCATTCCTATGTTGTGTTGGCTGAGAGTGAGTTCTTCAAATTCAAGACACTTCCTTGCTCCTCTCTTTAGCAACAGCAGCATCAGCGATCTGGGGTGCTTCGGCAACCAGGATCGACCTGAAATGTAGTGAATAGAGTGGGAAGGGGTTAAATTGTACATGACAGGCCTAAAATCCTTGGTGAATCGAGATACATGTCAGATCTTTATTACACCACCCTTGGTTGGGAAGGGGTTAGCATGATACCGTACAATGCTAGGTATTAGACCCCTTGGGTGGTGGGAAGTGGTTAAATTTTAATGTTGCAAGATAGGCATACAATCCTTGGTGAATCGAGATATATGTCAGATACTGTACTTTATTAGACCACCCTTGGTTGGGAAATTGCCGAAGTTGCATCAGTAAGGGGTTAATGTAGAATGAGACAATCCTTAGTATTTAACCCCCTTGGGTGGGAAGGGGTGAATTGATAAAGAGCTTATTAGACCCCCCTTGGGATTAGGTGGGAAGTGGTTGATCATGTTGAGGTTCTTGGTGAATGAAGACCGTGTCCCTTTAATATTATTGACACCTTCACAAGAATTAATCCATGGTGAATAGGGAGCTATAAAATCATCATTGCCATTATTCTTGTTTGGCTTTGACCTGCTATTCTATTTCCGCAACTCATAATCGGAATATGCCGAGGACTGGAGGGAGGCTTCGCACTTTCGCCACACGTGTCTTCGGCAAAATTCACGGCAGTCCTGGAATTATGCGGATTCCCCATCCTGCACAACAATCTAAAAAAAGTAAAAAGTTTGCCCACGTCAACAAAGAAATTGCCACGTGAAAATCATCTTCGTTGCATGCGTTGATTTTTCATCATATGGGGAAGAATGTGAGTTGTGGGTATTTTGTCGTAATTTGGCTGACATTTCATGAGCACTTCGACGAGATTGGAGTGGTGGTTCATGGTCATGCCAATTGGTGATTCTTCGTTCTCTCGCTACGATAGAGGATCATAGGCCTCTGACGTCATCAGAAGCAACCCAGTGACGAGCCTTCCGCCTCATTACTTATTCACTGTGAGAGCCGAGGGCAGAGCAAGCGATCAACTGTCGCAACTCACAATGCCAGGGTCATTTAATTGGTAATCATTGCGTCATTAGGTTCTTAGAATGAAAAAAAGATCTTACCTAGCGTCTCATTGTTTAGATGTGCTGAACTCCTTCGAAGTAGACGATTGAACTGCTGAATGCAGACTCCTGGCCTTAGCTGTGAATTCCAATGATGATGACGTCAGACACTGGCAAATGATACGCTGGCGCAGAAGGCGCGAAAATTCAAATACCCCTGTTTTTTATTTTGTTGAATAGCGCCCCCTGGTGAACAGATCTGGCATTAACTTCCCTTTGAACTGATGTAGAAAATATCAACCTATCTATCCCATCACTTTTTGTCTACATATTTATCATAGGGACNTAGATTCTATAGGAACTCAACTCAGCATTCTCACAAACGTTTGAGAACCAACTCTGATGAAATTGGTCACACAGGACCCTCTTTACCATGCTACCCAAGTTGACCAGTTTAATATGATTCTGTTGTTCCCATACATAATTTAAACCGCAGTCACGAATCACAGACCTTATATTCGCTAACCAAGGAGAGGTATATCTATCTTTCTCATCGAGGTTTCTCAAAATATTCAGCAGAATAAATCCAAACTTTGTCTTCTTCCCATGCTTCAAAGCATTCCAAAAATTGATCATTCTAACCTTGCATAATATGGATACAGGCATTCTACCAAGTTCACCATAGATCATACTGTTATGAGAATACTTGCTCTTTTTACAAATAATTTTGCCAAACTTTGTATGAACTTTCTCAAGAATCTCATTATTTTCAAACCCTATCACTTCAGCACCGTAGAGTAGAATAGGTTATACACATACATCAAAGAGTTTGAGCAAAACATCAATTGTAAGATCTAAAGCCCTACCTTTTTGGATAACAGAGCACATGGCTCTTGTTGCTTTACCAGCAAGGATTTTCTTAGCTTTAGCAAACTTTCCATTCCAATTGAATAAAATACCAAGGTAATTGTACTCTTCTACGTCAAGAGCAGAATCGCCAAGCTTAAAAACGGGTAAATTCTTCAATCGAGCCTTTGACCTAGCAAAAACCATAACTTTAGTTTTACTCGTGTTAACACTTAACTTATTATGTAGACAATAATCATGCAGAGAATTCAAAAGCTGTTGCATTGCCACTTCACTATCTGCTAAAAGTACCGTATCATCAGCATAGAGAAGAATAAAAAGCTTCAAATAGTCTACTGCTTCATCCCTAGCATCCTTATCTAGTTTCTCAATTAAAGCAAGAGTTATATCACCTTTATTTCTGAAAAATTCGTCCATATCATTCAAAAATAGAGCAAACAACATTGGTGATAAGTTTTCGCCTTGTCTCACTCCTACATGTGTGGTGAAGAATTCAGACATGCCATTTTTACCTGATACACATGATTTAGCTGCACTGTACAGATTTGTAATTACTCTGTAAATATTACCAGAAATGTCATATGACAAAAGCTTTCTCCAAAGGCCAACACGCCACACAGAATCAAAAGCTTTTCAATCTACAACACACTTCAAATTAAAGATCTGATCAACTGTAGAATACAACTCTCTGAATCCAGCTTGGTTTTCCTTCAATATCTGATTGTCGTCTAAGTATTTCGTCAGTCTCGAGTTCAGAATTCCAGTGAAGAGCTTCCCAAGACAGCTAACTAGTGTAATTCCTCTATAATTATCAGGGTCATCCCTCGAGCCTTTGTTCTTGTAAATTGGTTTTATTACACCAACACACTAGCTTTCTGGAACAATACCTGATGATAGTACAGCATTAAAAAGCAAAGTAAAACAATGTACCATACGATCATTGCACGCTTTAAGCATCTCATTTACCACATTATCGATACCAGCAGCTTTACCATTTTTTAACGACCTAATGCCTTTCATGATTTCTTCCCGTGAAAAAGGACAATTAAGACTGCTGTTATCAAAAACATTGGCATCAAGCTCATCTACAACTTCATCCTTAACTGGTCCATTATTCAAATCTGCAAAATGTCTATAAAATTCATCTGTAGTTATACTGCCAGTTTCATTACTCAGTGTGCCTTTTGAAGCTTTATTCAGCAAAGACCAGAATTTCTTTGGGTCAGATCAGATCCCTGAGCATTCCTAACCTCTGTTAGAAAATTTTTTCTATCATTTTTCTTTGCCTTACTAATTGCTTTCTTATAAGCCTTACCAGCACTTTTCATTCGAACTAGATTAATTTCCGTTCTGTTGTTGCGATACTGTCTTCTTGCCTTCTCAAAATTGTTCTTTTCTCTCTTACAATCCATGTTACACCAGTTGAATATACCATCTTTTTTCTTCTTATTAAAATTACCACCAGGCCTCTTTTTTACCATACCACATCTATCAGCAGAATCCACAAAAACCTTTTGTCATTTCATTAACAATATCATTGACCTTATTCTTAACATCTGAATTATCATTATCAAAAGTCTCTTGTGATAGGCTATTCAACTTCTCAACTACTGAAATAAATGCATCACTCTCATTGACTAGATTAACAAATTCATTCTTTCTTTCTTTTACCCATCTAATCTTTATGTTTCCATCAGCAGACTGACATGTGTCATCCTTCTGGGCTGGCTATGGATGCTCAGTTACCAAATCTACTGTATTTACCACATCATTTGACTCATTAACACCAAGATGCAACTCAATTACAGAATGACCATCAGAGAATAAGGGATTGAAATCTTGCACAGACAATGAATAAACATGGGCATACAATTCAACATCGGCTAAAACATAATCTATTGTGCTCAGACCCTTGAAAGTCTTTTCACCCTCTAAATCACCATTTATTCTCCCATTTAAAATAACCATTTCAATTGCTTTACACATGTTGATTAGACCAAATCCAAAGTTGTTAGTTGCTTTGTCCTTGTTCTTTCTACCTCTAAGCAGATTACTGTAGTCAGCCGAGTCATGAGCATCTTGAACAAAGTCAAGATCTTCAACAACAAAGTCAGCTAGTTCAGCTGTCCTGGCATTGAAATCACCAGCAATACATGTCACCGCTCTATTATTGATTTTCTGTGCAAGTATTTCAATTTCCAGGTCTTCATAAGATGATGGCTCTGAAAAACGAGATCTTTCAGGGGGAACATAAACACACCCCAATAAAATATCTTGTTTGCAAGGACAAACCTTCTTATTTACCTTACACCAGAGAATATGCTTGTTATTAGATTCAACAGCTTTCACATAACCAGCAAATTCCTCCCTATATATTATACACATTCCACCAGCACGATGAGTAGACACTACATTCCTATTCTTGAATAATGCACAATAGCCCGTAGGTAAAAGTTTCAAAATATTGTCAGAGTCAATGTCATCAAGTTTTAGTTTCTGTGACACAAAGAAAATCATAACTACCAATAAGTGTTTTGAACTCTGGGATGTTCAGCTTTGATGTTAGTCCACATACATTAATAGATCCAATTTTAAGATTGTTCTTTGTCTTATTCCTTTCTACCGTTCCACCTGGGGTTACCAACTCATCCTGGATAGACTGTCTCTCATCACCCACAACTATCTCACCATCTCGAACAGATTGAACATTGTCATGAATGTTTATAAGGTTCTCGCCATTAATAGGGGACACCTGCGGATTAGAACTATAAGAGACACTCCCCTGCCTGTCCTATTCAAATGCCTCGAGGTCCAACTCCCTGACTGGAATGGAATCAAGGCCCAGTTTGAATAGATCATCCGGGCTCTCGATCACTTCCCTCCTCAAGTTGATCCTCTTGTTGGGGTCATTGCGATCTTTCATGCAGGCAAAGATTTTGCCGTTATTGGTATAAGCATGATGGACACAATCCTGCTGCTTGACGACGTTCAGCAGTTTCGCTCCGAGAGGTGTTAAATCCTTATACACCATGATTTTGCTCGTCTCAGGTTTCAGCTTCAGGTTCTTCTTTTTTTCGATGAATGCGTCTTTGTGCTTCCTTGAGATAAAGCGACAAAGAACCGGCCGGGATTTTCCTTGCCTTTTGGGACCATTTCTGTGCGCAACACTTATGTCCTTTCCTTCAATTTGAACACCGATAACACCAGCAATCTTCACAATCTCGTTCTCTATCGAGTTATCATCAACCTCCTCAGGGATACCACATATCTTAATTGTCTCTCTACGTGTATACTGCTCCAGTTGATCATCGCGAGACCTCCCCATTCTGATCACCCACTACACCACGACCCCTGGTAGCACTATTTCGTACCAGGGTCCTATATTACACGCAACCCAAAGTGTGAACCAATCAGATAAAAGTAGGTCGACGAAACGTTTTGTGCACGCACCCATGAAATACTTCAATTTCATTTGACATGTATTGGAATCGGTTCTAGGACAATTCCCCCAGCCCGGACAACTTCCCCCTGCAAGGCTATTCAACTTCTCAACTACTGAAATAAATGCATCGCTCTCATTGACTAGATTAACAAATTCATTCTTTCTTTCTTTTACCCATCTAATCGTACCAGCGCCACCTTGTCTAAGCGGATTGAACTAGAACCGGTGTAACGTTTTCTAGTTTTCCCCATATCCCAGTGTTTCCATATACACAGCTTTTCAAAATTTCGAATTTTCCCGGTCAATTTGAAAGTCTATTCCCGGCACAAAATAGAGGCCCCATTGGATCTGCCCCTGACTCTGACAGGGAGCTAAAAAATAACCGGGTTTCTACAATCACCTTTATAGAAGGCAGTAATAAATTTTACCCAGCGCTGAGTTGGCGAAATCAAGAGGGCGCACCAGAATTTAGAATTTATTTACTTCCACCAAGTACATACAAAATGCACCTTTCAGTGCGTGCAGGTCGTAGGCCTAGTTGCAAAGATGAAGTGAACAAATGAGACAGGAGGCCACAAGGGCCGAAAAAATGCAACATACAACAGGACAATTACTGATAAACAGGTTGCAAGGACCCTGGAGAATTAGTCTCTACAAAGCTTCTGTACCTCATTTAAAAAGGGTGTAATTTTCCGTCTGAGCTTTACTTTATGACCACCCTTTACATATTCATCAACGCTTCATACTGGTGCGCCCTCTTGCAGCTAATGAATGTACTACGTATTCCCGCGCACAGGTTTTTGCACCCGTCACTTCGATGAGCGAACGATTTTTGCACACGACCCGCAAGTAGGTCACTCTTCCCTTCCTTTCCAACTCCGTCGTTGTTGGGTGCACGCCGTGTTGATCGTATTTTCGCAAATTTAGTTGACCAAAAACATGTCTAGTAAATCGTGTTACGAATGTGGGAGCATGGATCATCTTGCTAGACAGTGTCCTTCAGGTGGTGGTGGTGGTCAGAGTCGGAGTAGTGAGTATGGGCCGCGGGAATCCAGCCCCGGGCTGACTAAAGTTGGAAGAACTTTCCCATGAAATGGCCGCCATCATGTCCGTGCAAATGTACAGTGAAAATACACGTGGTCACAACGTGCTCGCCTCTCCTCCACGTCCAGCATGGTGGCTGCTCCCCATACTCCGGCTACATCTCATGATCTCATACTCTGGTATTGTCCTTCATTTGAAATTGAGGTAGGTATTTGAACTGAAGGTGGCATATGGAGATAGTGTCGGAAGAGAGAGAGAGAGAGAGAGAGTAGTAGAGAAGCCTTAGAAAGAAAGGAGAGAGAGAGAGAGAGACGAGAAAGGTTGTGGCAAGACGAGTAGCCTAGACATGGTATTGGTAGAATTATCTGATGGTCGGCATCCATGATCAGTGTGGATGGAACAACCATCTGCTCAGCTCCGAGACAAGGAATCTCAACAGACGTTGGTGAAAAATAAGTTACAATACAATAATAATAGCACATGGGCCTAGGCTAGGCCTAGGGCAGGCCTACACCGATTTCACATCTGGCACGATCGCAGCGCCCCTAGTAGAATTTTCGAACGGCCACTTCCGTTTTCAACCGCACTTCACTATCTGGAGGAGGAGTATCACTTCACTATCAGCATGATCAGGAGTAGGTAAGGCAAATATTTCCTAGATCGAGGTTGAAAAACACGTGTTGGTTCACGATACCGCCGCCAGGGATCCATCCCCTGGTGGCGGCATTAGGAACCTATGGGTGCAATTCAAGCTCGATCCAGGAAATTTTTGCCCGTGCTCCTGGTACATGTAGTAAGGTTGAAAACGGAAGTGGCCATCGAAAATTCTACCAGGGGCGCTGCGAACGTGCGAGATGTGAAATACGTGGGTGGAAGTTGGGCCTATTATTAGGCCCCTCTGTTATTCGGGCACCGGCCCTCAAGTTTTATGCATAATAGGCCTACAGTAGCAGTAGGCCTAGTCCTTCACCAACTTCTGTTCAGATTCCTGTGTCCGACTGTCCAAAGTAAACAGTATAGATCGTGGTATGCACTGTGCATTGGGCCAGGCATGCATGGGTTACAGGACTGGTCAGTAATGTGATGGTAGAGCAACTACATGTATTTATTTATTCGGGCCAGCTCAACCAAAGGCCTGCATCCTGGAAGGGCCATACCCTGTCCCTGACATGTGATTTCATCTGAAAAGTTAGTGTTCACGTTGATTCACAAGAACTGAGTGAAAAAGGATGGGGATTCCTTCTTCAACTCTCTTGAATCAATTGACAGAGACAAAGAAATTATACAGTGATATATAAATTAAGAGCTGACGTAAACAAAGCTATGCCTGGCTTTCAACCCAACCTAATATGTATTTTCCTTACTGAACTGTCGACACTACAGGTAGCAAAGGGTAAGATGGACACAGTTTATGTGCCTGTTACAGCCTTTTATTTATCTGTTTGGCAACATTTTTCTGTGTGTGTTAAAAACTTAGGCCAGACTTTTTTTATTTTTAGGATTACGGATTTTTTTCTTGTTCAGGAAATGTTGGAGGATGGAATAAAAATAAAAATTCAGGAAGAACAATTTTTAGCTCACTGGGGTGAGCTATTACGATGGTGCAGCGTCCGTCGTCCGGCGTCGTCGTCCGTCGTCCGTCGTTGTCCGTTAGCAGGGCACGTTTCGTAACCGCTGGAGCTATTGATCTGAAACTTGGTGCATATATACCCCTAGGACCAGATTGCTCATAACTGATATGTACCTCCCTCTGTCATTAGACTATTATGTCCAACCCAGTGAGCACATGGTCCATGGACCATTTCATTATTTTTTTTGTCGGGGAATAGGTTTCATCCTTGCAGACTATGTCGGAGGATGAATAAAAATAAAATTTGCCAGATGAGGACTCAGACAGGTCTGTTCAAAGCCAATGAAAACGTTTTTTTTTACAATTCCATGCCATCGCACATGGCCGGCCGCGCCAGGAGGCAGGAGAGAGACCTTTGAAATAACGTACGCAGGTAAATTTTATGGTTTATATTTTCCGGCCCAGTAACCGTGGTGAAGCTTAAGTTTGGAGGGAAAATAAAAATAAAAACAGCTGAATATCTGAATTTTATTTTTTTTCTGTTTTGGCAAAAACAAACGTCGGCGGATCCGTAATCCGAAAAATAAAAAAAGTCTGGCCTTAGTTTTCAATTGCAGTCAGTTGTAACTATTCAACCCATACAGGTATTATTCTTTCAAAGAAGGTGATTGCTCATTGCTTAACCAGCCATGCAATTTACCACCTGAGCAGATGATTTCAGTGGCTAAAGGAGCCCATTGCTCAGATCTATGTGTTTGATTTATTTCCATTACTCATATTGCCAGCGGCCAGTCATAGTAAGCAATGGCATTGCCTCCTATGCAATGAAAATAAATTGGCGTGCCAAGAAATTGCTTTCAACTGCTGGCAGTGAGCAATGAAATAGACAGTGTGTCCTTGATTTACCCTGTCAGACAATATATGAGGCCTACTCTGAAGGCCCTCTTCTTCAGTTTATGTAGGCCTACTTGTACTTTCAGCATGGAATTGTTTATTGCTGTGGTAGAGCTGTTGTGTGTCAAATAATACCGCCGTATAGGATAGAAAACTGCCCTTGTGATGTATTAATGTCCTGTTCACTTTCTTACAGAAGATATTACATGCTACCAATGTAATGGAAAGGGCCATGTTGCTAGAGACTGTCCACGCGGCGGTGGTGGTGGTGGTTTCGGTGGTGGCCGTAACAGAGGTAAGGTCCTTTCCTGATACAAGCTAAATTGGTGTAATGATACCACTTAATGGGCCTTGCACTAGCGCAATTTCCACAGTAGCACATGATGCAGTTGATGATGAATGTGTGACACCACTGTCTTTATGCTAGCTTTGCTTGTTAAAGAATTGCTGGTAATATGATTCTTTTCTTTCTTTCAGAGGTTATCTGTTATGCATGTAACACTGCTGGGCACTACAAGCGTGACTGCCCCAACCCCAATGGTGGTGGTGGTGGAGGAGGATGTAAGTTATTTTCATCGCCAGCATTTTCAATGGCCTTCATATGGGATTGCCAAACCACCAAAATGACGTTCTCAGCATGGGGCCTTAGCACAACCCTGTTGGCTGAATTTACCTGATTTTCGTAGTGGACATGGTGGAAATTTGCATTTAGTTGATCTACTTGTATGTTTTCTACTTGTGAATGCTTTATCTTTATATTATTGTTTTCAGACAGCGATGGAACTCAGTGTTACAGCTGCCAGGAGTATGGTCACATAAGCAGAGATTGCCCTCAGAAAAGGGGTATGTCATCATTGTGTCAAATTTCCTCTGGTTTTCAGATATGACTTTTTGGAGAAAGTTCAGACAGCTTTGATTCGAAGTCAGTTGTATGTAAAACTACCTTAACCTATTTCACAGTAGTAGTAATGATAATGATGTTGGGCATTTATAAGTACTTTCCACTGTTAGACAGTCTCAAAGCACTTCGCAGTATTACCCACAACCCAGTCTCTCCAGGAATCTTAGTGGGGAACTTTAACGAGCAGTTCATTGAGCACTCACTTGTACCTTAAAAACAGTTACTGGTTATGCTAATTCTCTGGTTGGGCTAATAACTAAATGTTATTTTGTATAGGAGGAGGTGGTGGTGGTGGTACAACTTGTTACAATTGTGGAGAGACTGGCCACTTTGCTCGTGACTGTACTTCAAGTAAGAAAGGTTAGTCTCGATGGTGTTAGGTGTCAAATTGACTCTCCCCTGGGAAACATGGGGAAATGCAACATCTCCACCGGGGTACTGTGGGATCATGGTTAGCTATGCTTCACTCTGCCATTAATAGGAGCTGTCAGCGAGTTGACCACTAGGTGTCACTACGGCCCAATTCAATGCATCTAGCGGACCCAGTCATTATCGATCGAGCAGCAATCACGTAGATTTTCCTGTACATTGGTCCGCTAAGACTTTGCTGCCATCTGTTGGCAATATGCGCGGCTGACTGCTCCTATTGGTGGGACCGGTACGATTGATATCTGTTTCTCACTGAATACAATGTATTTAAACACTATCTTTAACCACTGGAAAGGTGGAATACTACTATAGGGTGGTTAGTTCTGTTCTTGTGTATAATAGTGTTCCTGAGTTCGATTCTAACCCTAACCTCTCTTTCAGGAGGTGGTTCAGAACGCACCTGCTACAACTGTAAAAAGCCAGGGCATATGGCGAAGGACTGCCCAGAGTCGGACGATTAGTAAGTAGCTGAAAGATTTTCCCCATCATTCAGTAATTTTGGAGAAAGATCAAAGAAATTCAGGAATATGTCAGCATTAGATTCCTGATGAACTTGGCTCAGTGACATCTGCCGTGGTCTGCACCATACTAACTTACTAGTATTTCATCCTCATTATAAAAGTTCAAAGTTAAAGTTTGGGTTCATAGTCTGATATCAACAACGGTAGAGGTGTCACTGTCATCCAACTTTACACTTTAACCTCTATATCATCTTCAATACTAGTCTTCCTTGTCAAATTATTCGTCTAACCACCAATTAAGTTGTCTATGTGCTTTCTCAATCTGCTTAGTTGGAAATCCTAGTCAACATCCTTTCCTTGACATGTCATCTCTAAACTGGGGGACTTGATTATAAAGATACATGTATCTGTTTATTTTCAGGTTAGCTGATCCATTCCAGACATCACAGAGTTGTCCATGTAGGATCCAGTCATAGACTTGTAGCTGTCTGTGATTCATAACCAAGACAGAGCCGCGTAGAGTTTCTGAAGATGTTGTTTGATGAAAATGATCTTGGTACGCCGCCATGGTCAGACTATTTCCAAATTCAGTTTGTTATTATATCACCATTCTTGTTGCCTGAATGATTAGCGACAACTACTTGACTTCTGCTATCATAGATGCAGAGAAAACCTGTGTGCCCGATACCCTCGTCATAGCAGAGGGATTTATCAAGCGTAGTATTAACATCCGTTTCAATAATTTATGGCGAAAAGTTGAAGTGTGTGCATTTGAAGAAATTGGGAGAAAACGAGGGTTGTTCAGGAGAAACAAGATAGAAAATTAAAATGACGTATTATGAGTTGTATGAGGTGGAGGTTTATCTGGTTTTATTGGGGAATTAGCACTTGTGGAAACTGCCGTTCGTAATTGTTTTGTATTCATGGTATTTGTGCTTTCTCCAATCCCCTGCAGCATATTTTAAGGATACATGTACATTACGCGTGTATATTTTTTACTGGGGTCGATGTGCGAGAAGTATAATAATAGACATATCTTCTGTATTATAGAGGTGAATCTTTTCTATGGAAAATATGTGGTTGTTGTGAGAAAGTAATTTGCCATATTCACTTTTTTACTGCCATTTAATCACGTTCGATGACAGATCAAGAGCGGACACATTCAGGCGCTTTGAAACTTTCAATTATGTAGCTGGCCTTGTTTTTGTTCATTTGCCCAGCCGTGGTTCGCTGAAAAAAAATGTATAAAAATTGTTTGGAAAAAGTTGCGGATTTATGGATTAAAAGTATCAATATTCACTAGCGTGTTGGCTTATTTACTTCATCTCAGTTCTTTCATCATTCACATTCTCGTCCTGTGTGTGGTGTTACATTTCATTTCAGCAAAAATCTATAACACCATATTTTATATTTCAGGTAATAATGACACAGAAAGGGATAGTGTCCCTTCTGTTGAGCTTGAACGATTCTAGTTATGACTTAAATGCTTTGCGATTTTCCAGGTAGTGGAACATTTCCACAACCTGAATCCTGTTCATACATTTTGCATTAAATGTTTACTTGTATATTTGCATGTAATGTACATGTATTGCTGTGTTTTGCATGTATTGCTGTTCTAATCCTCAGTACTGAGATGCTGAATCAGTACCGGTAGTTGGTTGATAATTACATTTTGTTCGTCATGGTGAACCAGGTGTGCCCATGTAGAGCCCTATGGGTTTCATTTGGCTTGTGTGGTCTTGGAAGTGAGCAAGTTCATACCGGTGTCATGTACTGTTGATAATGAAAGTACTTCATGCTTTGTAGGGTTGACATTACTGTTCTCGCAGCCAATGATGGTGAGCTGTATCAATTCCGTTCTGTTGTGAGGTGTGTCAATTGTTCATAAAGATAATGGTTAGCCGTTCTTTCTGCAAACCAACCATTTAGTAACTCGTGTATTCTAAACTGCGTGTATCATCATGTCTATTGTTCTCTGTCAGATGTATACCCGAGTACTGACCACTCCACTCACTGGTTGATGTTGCAGAATAGTCCGGATAGTTGTACATGTACAGTAGGGAAGTCAGTTGTTCCATGAAATCCGTCATTACCCTGTTGTGCAGTGAGAGTCCTCTGGACCTCGGTGTACAACTTTTCGTCCAGGTGGCAGCACTTGCCACTGGTTAAGGCAAAAGCTCCATTGCAGATGCATAAGCGTTCGTGCTACCCCTTACCCAAACCCTTCTGCTGGCACAACTAGGCCTAACGTTTCCGAGGTGATAATCATGATAACCCCTTACATAGATTTCTAGGCCTTACTCTTCCATGATAGGTAATGCTAACCTAGGCCTCTGTAGGAACAAAAAGGCCCAGTAGGCGGGATGCTAACCTAGGCCTCTCTGTAGGAACAAAAAGGCCCAGTAATCAGCTGATATGCAGTCAGCCTCAGCTGTTTTTTTGTACCCACATAAACTGCATTGCACCACCATACTGCCCATGATGTCATTTTGTGCACGTGCACTCTAAAAACTAAAGAGTTAAAGTAACTCCTAAAGAGTTAAAGTAACTCCAAAAGAGCCTGTACAGTGAGTGCTCTTTAAAGAGCACTCACTGTACAGGCTCTTTAGGTGTTACTTTAACTCTTTAGGAGTTACTTTAACTCTTTAGTTTTTAGAGTG
>NMRB01000212.1:34968-58160 GCA_002633025.1 Notospermus geniculatus
CATAAGCCGAAAGGAAACAATCGGTGATTGCCCACCGGCATTGACAGCCAACTCGCATGAAAAAAACTCCCAAGTGGAGTAGCAGCTTTAGCCGTTAGGGAGCGAAGGTAAATTGCCCATTGAGAGTCAACTCGCAAGAGAAAACTCAAGTGGAGCAGCGCCTGTAGCAATCCTGGTTCGCTAGCCGAACGGTAAATCTGTCCAATAACACGAGTGTCTTGTTCAGCGAGGCAGCAGTGGACCAAACACGTCGATACCGTAATTCTTTGCATTACCATAGAAATGACACAGGCTCCTCTCCCGCCCAAGGGCTAGATCCTCAGGGTCGGGCTACAAAGAGATGTAACGATGTTTACATACTTGACGTGCAATTGCGGGTCGGAAATGACGGAAAGTGTGCCGCAGACCGCATCATCATGCGGCGTGGCTGGCGTGATCTTCGACAGTATTGTTCAGCTCCTGCTTCAAGGTTTCCCTTCAGCTGCACCGCACGAATCAAGGGATGCAGTTTTCATGTCATACAATAAGGTTTCGATAAAGCATGGCGCACACGAGCGACTAAAATGGGGGCGACTACCGATGCGACTACTAGGTCGCATGCGATAATTACCTTTGAGGTCGATCAGTGATGTCATCCGCGACATCACTGATCTCCCAGTGAAGCATTTGTCGCAAACGAGTCAAAAAAACCTAAAAAAAACTAAAAATATGTTCAGTCGCTCCTGTAGGCGCAAGGCTAGTCGCCTAGAAAATCGCTCAAAAAATCGCTCGTGTGCGCCATGCTTTAGAACAGAATACCGACACATGAGGGGAAAGTCCTAATCAATAATCTCTCTACCAAATACCGCACAGCCCTAATTAAGATTGTCCCTTTTCCAGGCAATTAGCTGGAAGCGTCTTTTGTTTCTTGTTGTTGTTAGAGACGACCGAGATGTTGTCTGCTTTGTTTGGTACTCTCGTCTGCATATTGTCTTCTCCGAGGTGTGGAATGTCGAAATGGACGTCACGTCTATCTGTATTATGTGGAGGGGATTAAGAAAACTTCAAAGAGATGACGATGATCATAATTAAGGACCTTTTTACTTATGGTTTCTGGGCGTCTTCACCCTTCGGTTCCCTATTGTTTCCTATTTGTTGTTTTGTCTTCCCTTATGCACAAGACAGGCTGCAAGGAAATCATGGCCGACACTCCACCGGCCGGGAGAACCTATCATTGTTGGCAAAAGGTTCTGTATAGCCAATCTATTCAGTTAACGTTTAAAATGTCCCGACAAGTTTGGACGACCGCACTTGATGAGTGCGTGAACCGCATGACCTGTACGACCACCAGCGACAGTCTTGGCGACACTCGCTGCTGGAGGCACGCTTTGAAGTTGCCATCCTATAGCCGGTTAATGATTATCGAAATCTTCAGCAAAACGTATAAACGCCCACGTCGCACATAAACTTTCTATCTGTATGTTTCTGATCATGCGAAAAGTAGCAAATTAGAAAAAGTGAAATCGTGCAACAGGCAGAACAAAGAAGAAGCATTGAAAAATGGACGCACCATCTCGTCTGAAAATTGAAAGTTTGAAGGGCGGACAGACCTAAAAACATCTCACCCACTCTTTATAGGGTTGTTTGACGTAGTCAATTCGCACACGTACTGCTCAAGTTGCTTTATTTCTCGTCCTCCGATTTCGAGCGATGCGCGAGCCAGCCTCCTCTTTCTGTCTCCGATTTCTCTGCCGTACACAGAGATATCACGTTACCCACGCACAAGATACAGCGAGCAACCGAACGCAAATAATCTCTCATGTTTCTCAAAGAGTCGTGATAGGTTAGGATCCGGCTTACGGTAGTGAAAATAACACCAGAGTAGACGTAAAATCAACCAAAAAAACTACATCCATTTGATGTTGAAATGTACATGTGATAGATGATGCACTTATACTTACACAACTTGCGTAACTCCATTTCAGCGTGGCTGGTTCCATTCAAGCAGCTGATAAGAAGAAGAGAATCTTAATGTGTAGAAGAGTTTGGCGGCAGTGGACGGAGTGCTCTTGACATTTCTGTCGAAAGCTAAACTCCCCCCGCAGTTTCAAACCGCCTACCTAATACGTTAACCGCGCTCCGAATTGCTTCGTTTACGCGATTCTTAAAAGATGACCAACAGACGGCGTTAGCTGTCCGATTCGGGATTTGCCGTGCGACTTACTGGGTGGACGGACCAAATTAATGTTTTTCGACCAAGTAAAAAAGAAACAACTGGATTAAATGACCAAAATGTCCAAAACGTGGGCGCACACTAACAGATGTGTAATGGCAAACAAAACATGGGGGGACGAGTGTAGTCGAAAGCCGAAACATTGACAGCTGGGTTCTACATGCAACTGGATATGGATGGATGAGTACCACCTCCGCCAGGATTCCAGGAAACATTCTAAGATATCAATACTCAGACAGTTATATTCACCAACTATGTATAGATTTCCCGTAAGATTAATCCAGCAAACAGTGCATAAGATGATTGGGTTTGCTTTGGTGGAGAAATATCAAAGTTCATTTTCCTACGNACTCGCTTATTTTGATCTGCATCGGCTCCGCGCTTTCCTGAAACAGTCCGCGTGGCTTCTGCTTGCCTTCGCGAAGCTGCCCGCACCGCGGAAGCTTTCAGGAGCGTTACAGAAAGTGTTTCAGAAGTGTTACAGAAAGGCGGGATGTCCTGACCATGTCCCCACGACAATGCAGACAAGTCGCTGAAGGTGTCGGGAAGTTCATTTCCGCGTCGAAATTTTGGTCTCGATCAAAATTTGGATGCGGAAATTTCGCCCTCTCCCGAACGTGCGGAAATGCCGGGAACTGCTTAGGAATGATAGACAGTGAACGGAATCTTTCAAGAATATGCGGAGAGGTTGCGGAATGAATGCGGAATTGCTAAATTTGCGTTCTGCGTCTTGTCCGCGCCCTAGTGGACGCTAGGTTTTATGGCAAACAAAACATGGGGGACGAGTGTAGTCGAAAGCCGAAACATTGACAGCTGGGTTCTACATGCAACTGGATATGGATGGATGAGTACCACCTCCGCCAGGATTCCAGGAAACATTCTAAGATATCAATACTCAGACAGTTATATTCACCAACTATGTATAGATTTCCCGTAAGATTAATCCAGCAAACAGTGCATAAGATGATTGGGTTTGCTTTGGTGGAGAAATATCAAAGTTCATTTTCCTACGGCGGGCTCAATTTTCCCGCCGAAAATAATCGCCGAGTTCTCCCCGCGTTTCTCTACGGGCTTAAACTGACATACATGTTGCTTTTAAAGATTTAACCGATGACTTCATCAAGTAATGTACTGTACTTTAATTTCTGTAAATTTGAAGTGACATCGGCCTCGTCGATTCTCGCCGTTCTCGCGGGAATACACGAGACTAGGCGAAATCTCGAGAAACGATTTCGGAGACACGGTCAACGTCGTCTGAAACTGTCGGGGGCTTACCAGAGGGCCGGAGGGAAGCCTTTGAAAGGAGCAAACGTCAGTTTTTACAATTACGACTACATTCGAGCAGTAGGCTACGGGTTACCATCACAAAAGAGAGTTGCGCAAATCTCCCGAAACGCCAACGCCAACTCCAATCCCATTGTCCGATGCCTCGAAGAGAACAGAGAGCAATAGGATAGACGTTCGCGTCGGCGTTTCGGGGCCTTTGCGAAAACTCTCTATTGTTGTCCGAGAAATCGTGGAGGCGCATTTCGAACTCAAGATTTCTTCATCAGACAAAGTGATTGGTATTATTGTCCCTTCAAACGTCCCATTAGTCGAAACCAGTCATCATTGGACTGATTCTGACGATGTTAACTGTAGCTGAGCTCCACGGCAAAATATCATTGGAGAATTGGGAAAGCGTGTTTAATTTCGCACGACTGTCATCATCTCGTTGTCATAGCTACCGAGTTTACCCTCATACTTCGCGGCAGTATAAAATTAATACGAATATTGAATTTCTTGAGAAGTTGTTTAACAGTATTAAATGTCTCCTGATCTTGCATTTCAGCTTTTTTAAAGAGTTAAAGAGCTTGATTTTGCATCAGAAAGCAAACTTGATCAAATATGCAATATCGGCATCAAAGGAGACAGCAGCTAGCGCCATGTGCAATGAGGCCGAATACGTGGGGGTGGATTATAAGTAATATGTTATCGATGAAATGGATGCGGTACGTGATGACGTTATCACAGTAACGTCATGACGTACCGCTTCCTTTTCATCCGTACGGTGTCCGCTTCTCATGACGTCACTTTCTTGAAATCATGAGTCTTGATACATTTTACACCCATTTCTCACTCAAAAGAGCCGTCGTCCCTGGGAAGAAATCTTTTCTATAGAAATCAACTTCTGAAGAAACTTTGATTCGTTTGTAATGTGGGAATAAAGCAGGCGTCCCAATCACATCTTGCCCTTGGTTTTAAATAGAATTTGTTTGAAGTGCTTGAGACTTGAGATTCGATGGTTGATTTGAAACGGATCGTCATGACTTTGGTCTACCACTGTTGACAGTGTCAGGGTCAAAAGGAGACATTGAAGCCAAGGTATCGCCATGCTTTACCAAAAGCAACGGCACCTGTGGCAAGGCTCATATCAATGCGGTATATAACTTCGTCACAGGTGGCGCTATTAGTGAGGTTTCGCAAATCTGACGAAATACGAAGTACGAAATACGAAATTCAACTTCATTTCCAGGACCTAACGTACTTCTGGAGATGATTGGTATCTGAAATGTCCCTACTGCCAGTGCTCTTTTAACATATCATGTGAGACCGAGGGAGTTATGGTGCATCTTGAATTTTTAAATTTCCACCTCGTATCTACGAAGTGCAGTGGAAACGAAAGATAAATTTCAAAGTTTAATATACACCGTAACTCTATCGATCTAACGTTATACGCTAAAAGACGCTCTTGCAGCAGGCGATATTTGTGGTACCAACCATCTCCTGAAATACACGTCATGGGAATGAAGTCCAATTTCGTATTTCGTACTTCATGTTTCGTCAGATTTGCGAAA
Source organism: Notospermus geniculatus (assembly GCA_002633025.1). NCBI lineage: Eukaryota > Metazoa > Nemertea > Pilidiophora > Heteronemertea > Lineidae > Notospermus > Notospermus geniculatus. Next base: position 40,018 of record NMRB01000212.1, read on the forward strand.
CCTCACTATTAATAGCAGCTGACAACTACGGATTTTGGTTGAAATGTTGATGTTTAGTTTATTTTACTTGCAATATATATCAGGATGGGATATATCATGCCAATCGATCGGTGTAACGAGTAGGCCTACACTAAGGAGGCTGCCTGTTAACTACCTTTAAGGAAAGTCGCTGACTCAGCAAATTATTCAACGAACCGAAAAAGGACGTCACTATTGTTTTTACCATATTACCTTCAGCGAAGTGTTTGTGGGGTTTCCTAATTGGTTACCACCAAACAAAGATAAGCTCGCTTATCTATTTTTGTTACCAATGAAGGACAAAGTTCTGTACAACATATATGAACTTCATGTGTGCCTCGTTCGCTTGAAGGGCTTCAGTGAACCCTTAACCTCAAACACCAGTGACTTGAGGGCAGCGAGAAAGAAACGGGCGTGCTTAATTGTGACATAACATGGCCGGGTTGCTTATCACGGAGGCACACAGGGGGTATTAAATCACCTCAGCAGCAGACGATGACCTGCTAGTATTCAGCGTCACGTTTGGAGGGATTAAATTTACTGTCAAACTCCAGAGCCCGGGGGCACGGCTCCTTCTCAGTTGGGCTCTGTTCTTCCCTAGACCGTCTGGATCTTCCTGTACAAACAGGCAAACGTTTCAACAAAACCAGATGATGAAAACCGTGGAATCTAAACAGCCTTGCCTGAAAGAAAACTTTCCCAGAGCAGGCTTAGGTTAAGCACCTTTCGTCAGTAGCCGACAGAATCAATCATTGTGGCTTTCTTCTGGTGGTGTTGTGTTCGATTTGTCCTTATCTGAAAGTAGACTGTTGCCTGTAATGTGCTTAACGACTCTTTCAAAAACAGACCCGAGGAAACTTCGTTTGGGAAACACGATGATCCCTCTGGCCATGTTTGACCACGATGAACGCCAAACACACGCTGAACTGCTGCTTAAATATGCTTCAAGTCCAATAATATCGAGTTGCATTTCCCATGCGGATACAAAACAAGATAATGTAAATCTTTGATGACCGCAGTCACGGAAAAAACACAGTCTGACCTGTCTATACGAGTTCTCCAAGTCTCGCGTGACCCCGACGTCATGTACGGTGCCCCATGAGACCATTATAGAAATGATGATTCATTATTGACAGAACTGATACAATCTACTCAGTCGGGGGTACCATGGCATTTGATGAACAAACTCGGCTCAAAAGAATGCGCTGCTGTAAAAAACATTAGGTTCGTTATTTTGGAAACAAGGCTCATGTAGACAGTCAAACAAAATTACAGTTTCGGAGACATGGATTCTACCGAAGTTTTCCCACTCCAGTTGAAAAAAAACAGGCTATTACTACTTACAGGTTTCATGATTTCAACATTACCCTGGACACCAGACCTCATCTAAGATGGTCCAGGCATTCAATGAGAACTCGTGATGCTCTCCTCAGAATATATCACGAATATGTAAACCGATAAGTTAATAATCAGTGGCATTTATGCTGGGCACATAAAAAACATGTTACGATAATGAGATATTGATTCTATGGGAGGCACACTTGCTAACAGGTCACCATTTCTTCAGTATTCATTGGATTGGAGGTCTGGGTAATAGCATAAGGCTCTGGCGACATGTCAAGTACCGCCAAAGCAATTAACTCCCTTATAACTTCTATGGAATTATGAAAAGAACTGATTGAGTTATTTAATGGTCCACTTCTACGCTAAAATGAGGTTGGAACTCAATCCTTTCGAATTCTTCGAGGTCTTTTTTCCGCAGATGTATCCGTTCGTGACTTTCGTTTCCTGACGGTCTCCGGTGTTGGACAATCTTTGTACACCAACTCCTTGTTTTTCTTGCAATCAGTCGATGATGGTCTTTCATGAAAATCGAGCAAGCCATAGAAATTCTGTTGAAATTAGTGCCTTCCCTTGGCATTCACCGCGTGCCTTAATTGTTTCAAACGCACACCAAGGCGCCCACAGTGAACGCATAGAGAGAGCCGGTTCCATGGCATAGCTATGGCGACGAAGACAGCATGCGTCCAACCGTTATTCAGTCCGTGATTAAAAGCCAAACCTTTCGATTCCGTGGTAGAACAGCAATCTTTATTCTTCTGTTATTGCAGTATGCTGTCAAACGTTCCCAGTCAAAGCGAAGTAATAACACGCTGGTCCCTTAATACCACTATGCATGCTATAAGATTAAACATCACTTGTTATATTGATGGAACACGCCAGTGTGAAGTGAGATTAGAGGTATCTCAAAGGGCAATTCTATTCTGACTTGGCGAAGAATAAAGCGAAACAGAAAACACTTTAATGTCTTTCTCCTGAATAACGATATCGGGATGGATGTTTTTACATTTCTCCTATAAATTGTATGAAGCCAGACACGGAGATTACGATGTCAATTTTGAGGCTGTTCATCTTAGTTAACAATGCAACTCATAAGCCATGTTTCCTCTCAAAAACGAGTCATCATGATAATAAAATACCAAGTTGAATTGAAATCTCACAGCAATACAAGACTTTTACGCCCATGCTAATGCCCGAGAGGAAATACAGCATAGAGGAATGCCCAGCATAAAACACTTTTTACATCATTCGGTACCTTTCAAGAGAACGATGAGAGAGAGTTTTATGTTTATTATTACTGAACACAACATCTTTCTCGTTTCTTGAATGGTACCGAATGCAATGACGTGACTGGGAGCCTACTGTTGTTGGACATGATATTGGGGCAACAAAAGAACATTGATGCAGAAATAACAGATAATCTCTCGTAGGCCCGTGTTTTAGAATGCTCCTCAACGTAAAGGAGTTCCTCAAGGCTATTGTTCTCCTGTTGAGAACAATAGACTTGAGGAACTCGTTCAACGAGGACTATTTAGAAAGCAAGCTCAGTCATGTCAGTCGAATATAACCTTACAATAGCAGACTCCAGTAGGCCTAACTGGGACCTGCATTTACCCGGGGTCCCATTCCTTTCACACCTGTTTACAGCGTGCCTACGAAAGCAAAAGGTTCGCCTGCACCGTGGTGCTTCGAAACAAAGTTTCTGCCGCGTTCGCTGCGTTGCCCCGTCGCGGTATGTACTAGTAAAAGCTGGCCTTTTGAACATTTCAAATTAGCAGGTATAAAAATACACAACACCACAAAGACAAGTGGTGACTACGAGACAGACCAAGACCCGTATTCTAGAAGCCTCCTTTAATTCTAAGGGCCGTATGCACCAACGAAGATTATCTTGAACTCAGGTTTAGCCACAGCTTTTCCTTTGTCACATCATGCCCTGGCGAACCTGAACAATTGAAAAGTTGTGGCTCAACCTGAGTTCAAGATAATCTTCGTTTGGTGCATACGGCCCTAAAGGTCCACTTAAAGCTTTTGTATTCTGCCCTGCTGCAAACAATAGCTAAAGGTAAACCTAGAGTTAAGCTTCTAGAATACGGCCCTAAGTCTAATGCCGAGAACGACGAACCTACAGGTCAGGGCGGGTCGTCACGAAACTCCGATAGCACTAACAGTGCCTAACAGAGAGGTATGCAATGGCTTTTACCATTATACAGACTTTCTCTGTTAGGCCCTGTTAGTGCTATCGGAGTTTCGTGGCGGTCGGCCCTGGATTATGTTATGACAGCAGCGTCGACGGTGAAACCCCTCTGATGATGTTTGAGGCTCTCTGGGGTTTGTTCCTGTAAAAGATCCTGCTTACCCGGTGCAACCAATATTGGCCAGATTAGGTTTGTGTCGGTGGACTATGGCGTCTACATGGATGTCTTCTAATCCATACACAGAACACGCGGATATCGATCCCGGACCCTCAACCTGCAAAATAGAAATACACTGGGTGTGGATGGTTTCTACACGTATGTGCAGGCTTCAGAAGACAGTCGTTCAGAAGGTTCTGACTTCACTCAGAAGACGGAGAATGGGCCATGCATTTTCAAATACATGTAGATGGTAAACTTCCTAGACATATGGCCTTAAACAACCAAGATGGTGGCTGTATCGTGGATGATATCCGAATGGGAACGTTACGGTTTCTTTGACAGGTATGCAGCATCTAGCTACGTCAGCAGAAAAACCAAGACGATAACTCCCCAAGACTTCCCAGGTTTGAATTAATCATGAAGCCGAATTCTGCTGGAAATGAAATGATCATTTTTACGAGCCAATGCAACCCGAGACGCTGAGGCGAAAGTACAATGATCTATGTTAAGCCACCATTATGTAAAGTCGAGCGATTTCAGCGCACCTCCGTTCCCTGGCAAACTGCCTTATCACGCCATTCCGCTTCGGCAATGGCCAATTTAGCGCCGACGATCTATGTACCCCAGCGCTGGCTCTGGCAGACAAGTAATGGTCCCGTAGCAGCCATAAATCAACGACTTCCCCATCGGGTGGAAAAGGTGGATGATTTGAAATGAAACCCGCTCCCCATGAGGTGATATCGTGACATTGCTATGCTCCTTGTAAACTTTCATTCTATATGTGTAAAACTTTCCCATGGGTTGCAGAAGGCTGATGGCGTGAAATGAAACTGTTGAGCGAGAATGAAAATCGACATGATCACGGCAACTTTTCTCAACTCATCCAAAAGGCGAAATCCACTCTCAAGTGATATCACGATCATAAGAAAGCATGGAATACTGCGCAAAGTACATGTAGTTCCTGTTTAATCAATTTGAGGATGGACACTGGCGGGAGCATGATGGCGCAACGCTAGCGTGCCGACTGCATCTTGTGTGTCCGATAGGCCTCGGATTCGATGTATTGAATTGAATCGACACATTGGCTGGTATTTATAAAAGATAGCTATAATTGCTTTTACTTCAAGTTTTGTAATACATTTACATTGGACATTGCTGTGCAAATCTTACGTAAAAGCATTTGCTAACTTTTATAAATACCAGCCCTTGTCGTCTTGGCTGAAAAGGGACGATCAAGTGAGCACCGAATCAGGACAGCTCAGGATCCAGTTCTCCAGAGCCATCTGCTTAGAGGTATGCTGCTTTGAAGCAGTTACAACTGTTAAACTTGCTCCAAACATCGTATCTTCAACTGTTCTTCCAAAATGACTAAGTATTTAACGCAGTCACTAGGATTAATTACAGGCCAAAATGTACTGCCATGAAAGTCATTTGGTCTCCAGTCGAATTGCTCCCTGCCCAGTGAGACTGTTAGAGTTAATGGTCTATTTACTTTAACAGCTAAACTATTACCATTCAAGGTCTCTTGGTAATGGCAATGTGTGACGTCACAGGCCAGTGGGACTTCTGATGGGAATCCGTAAGATCGATGAACAAGGAGAGAAACTGGCAGTCATCAAGCAGGTGAATGGATGCCGGCGGCCATGAAGTCACATCCACAACGAGGCTGGCGCCCTGGGGGTTGTTGGAGCCCCTAGTGAGCAAGTTAGGAACAATTTCTGGCCTTGATGTAATGAGGCTACACGTTAGCGTGTCTCCAGCTTTTTGACATAAAAAATACATCTCACAGCGAGTTCGTGAGATAGGGGTGGCTCGTTATCACTTTACATGTATATGATTCTGTCGATCGGACAGCAATGATGTCGTTTGCTCTCCATCCTGAGAATCTCAGGTCATTTACGGTCGTACCCTCCCTCAATGCCCTGAGGACATCCACTCCACCCCGTTTCGGCAGATTTGGGGGACATTCCCTCATGTGTACTCGCCAATTGGTAATTCACAAATAAACCATGCAAAGCAGTGGGGAAATGCCACTTGATGTAATAACCAAATATCGCGCCTAGTGCTACAACGTCTGCACATAGATCTGGTGTAACGAGTTACCGAATACCAGTCTCATTCCATAATTTATGCACGCTGTCGAATGATAGCTGCCCCAAACACATGAACTGGATCATACCTTCGTGTTTTGAACCCATTGTTACGTACTCGTTATCTAGATAATCCGTGAGAATCATTTTGACGCGAAGTTTATTCAGGAACAATCAGAAATTCTGCGAGTTTGTCAGCGAATCGAGAAATTTTTGCAGCCGCCATTTTTGGGAATGACCAAGACGGGATAGAAGCTTCGCTGTGATTGGCTGAATTCGGCGGAGTCCAGTGCTCCGCTGGTCCCCCACTAAAATGGCATGGATGTGGCCAGGGTCTGAACCAAGCGCGAGAAGTGGAGTCGGTTGTGAAGACCCTGGTTGCGAGGATGTTTGCTCTCCTACATGCTGTGCAATATTCTTGGTCATCTGACGGGCGATTCCGAAGGATGCCATACGAGGCATCCTTATCGAACTCATGGTGAGGTGGCGCTTTCATAAAAGTCATACTCACGGTCACAATTGTTGAGAGATTCGGTGTTCTATCATCGAAGACGAAAAAGCACGACATCAAACAGCGAACGAGTCGGTGCATTCAAAAAGCAATGCTGAGTTTGCAAAAGTGCATTAATACGTCACCCCGACGATTGCATGGAGTGTTTAAAAAAAGGATAATTGCTTATGCTCTCATTTGCAGTCTCGTCACTCTACGGTGATCACACCCACCATGCTTTATGGGCTTTTGGCAAACCGTAGGCGTTCTGACGAGGCAGATCCATGCTGTGAGAGAAGTTATTACTGTAATTATGTTGAGAAGGATGATATCTAGACAGCTGAAGTAGGGAGATACGACATTTTATGTGATACTCGGATATATAGCGGAGTAAAAATAACAGCTAGAGATTGCTACTATGACAGAGATGTTGATGTATGATAACATTTTGTGATTTAATCATCCCAGATTTCGATCCATTCTTTGTGCCATCAATAAAACCTCGAAATTTTGCCGAGTACCCGAAAATTGGAATCTGTGCAACCCGGTTGGGCCAGTTGTGAGTTCTTCAATCCTGGTACTGAAATCAACCAAGATGCAATCATTGTGATCGACACGAAGACGGTATGGGTGAATTTGTGAAAAAAGACGTCGATTTTTCAAATGTTTAAGTTGCCCCCCCCCCCCTGCCCCGAGTAGGCCTACGAATATTTGTATCTGTGTTCAGATCTGTACGGGCGTACGTTCTCATTGCATTCAGAATCCATGATTTTTGATGAGATGCAGAACATTTGTAAGGAAACACTAGAGTCATACTTACAAGTTTTGATTCCAATGTTATACTTGAGAGGAGATTGAAGTGGTCGAGTGAAGTGATGACATAAGATTCAGAATATCACAAAGGATATTAAAACTGAGAAGACACTTCAGAGATCCCGGCGAGTGAATCGTGAATATGTCTTGTGTGATGGGAGAAATCAATATTATATGCAATTATTATCAAGAAATTGACATGATGAGTATCCATGAAGTATAAACTCCCTCCCAACTTGGCGTATTCTCTCTTCGGTGTATCCAGTACGTGTAATAACACTGGTGTTGTATCCCTTCTGTACGGTAATGCACACAGATACACAGTAAACGTCACTCCGATGAGCCTCGTACGTTATCCTGAAGCCAAGCTCCGTTGCTAGGAAGAAATGAACGAAGGCTGGTCGCTCAGGCGGGTTTTATTCTCCCACGTGAGGGCGGCGGCCGACCTGATAGGTGGTCCTGCTACCTATATACAGGGTGTTCCGTCGATAAAACATGTAGAATGCATCATTACGTTCGATGACTTCGTTGGTGTTGGATTCTGTTAGCTTGTACAGAGGTCGTTTGCTATTTTGACCGTTTCTGATCAGATCCGACAGTGTATGCCTGGATCTGTGTCTTATAGATACGGTTTTGGTGTACAGCATACATTGTAAATAGGCTATATATTGCAAATGATAGACGTTGATGATTGATAGAATTTCAAACTGATTCGATGTTTGATGCAAAATATGGGCAAATTCCGCAGGGTTAGAAGACTTGTACTGCACGACTTTACCTCAGTTCACGTGCCAAGGTGGATAACGTGAAACACTGTCAGACTGTGGGAGCGGGAGCGGGGGGAGTGGTAAATTCCAAAATTTCAGGATGTCTTACTGTCTTGTGTGTATTTCAACACCGTTGCCGGCAGTCGGCTCTCTGTTTCCTTTACTGGGTTTATTTCTCTTTTTCTTTGTTAGCAGAGATTTCACAAAACCAGAGTCTGTAGTTAAGTGTTATCACGGCATCCAGTAGTTAATGACGTAAGAAGTCCTCCTTTTGGCGGGTTTCCATTATTCATTTATTTAAACAAAATACGAGCCTGGTGACAAAATTCGTGTCAGAACAGTAATGGAATTTTCAACATCAATCCGGAGTAAATTTACTTCGACTAAAAACGGGTAAATAGCAAAATTAATCGACGGTTCGAAACGAAGTGAAAATGAAAACTCGGAAATTACGTTGGAAGAACGCATCTGTTTCCCTGGCAACTCGCGATTGAAAAACGGTTCGTTTCACCTTTTGGAAGAAGCCAAGCCAGGGGCTAGGTGGAGGCGACTGAATCTCCTCCGGCGTAAGGTAATTACCATACCACGCTGCCTTCTTAGCTCGTCTTCGCTTCACCGTTCTCTTCCTAACGACGTTACTCTTCTTCTGATGGGATGCGAGGCTAATGAACGACTTCGCTACAGCACACGTCATTGAGATCAGGTCTGCGGCTGGATCTTCTCTCGGAGCAAGTAGAGCAGACGGTCTTCTCTTGGCAACTCGCGCATCAATACCTGCGCCACGCCCCGATGACGTCACTCGGGTTGAGGCTTTAGAAAGTGAAAGAAGAAAGCACTTGGATTGCTGACGTAAGCAGGCATCATTACAGAAACGGAAGTGGATTTGTTGAGGGCCGAGTTCGTTGGTGCGCGAGTCCATGTGAGCTGCCAATAGCAATCAAACTCAATCGAGTTACTGAAGTTGCCAAACTTTTCAACAAAGATGGCGCTCAAGGGGATACTCTCCCAACCCTGGCGACGGAGGGTTGCACTTGGCCAAGATGGCGGTGATGGATGTGTTGTGATTGGCCACTACTATATCAACACCGTCTTGAAATCGTGTCAAGTTCCGAGTGTGCATGCGCAGTTGACAACAGCATCTTCCGATTAGAAACTCGAGAGTGAGAAACTCGAGTACGAAACGAACTTAACAGCAGCCATAGACACTAGAAAGTCCCAGTCAAGCGGGGATTTTGATTCCTTCGGGTGCTGTTACGTAAGGTATACATTGCGACACAGCAGAAACACTTCGGTTATCAGAATGCAAATGCTGTAACTCAAGCATGTAATGGCACTGACAATATCAATTGCAGTTGGAGAAAGTTTGTGCCGATTTTTACGGTGACACGTCGACAGTTGTCAATCACAAAGAAAGAAACTTGGTCGGGTGGTATAGATTGAAAAGCGACAAATGACATTTTCTTTACCATCATATGAATCTCGGCAAGTGAGTTCTCGCGGGATTGCAAAAAGTCATGACTGCGGAAGAAACTAATGACTGCGTTACTTTCCTCTCTCTCAAGGATACGCGTAATGGGTGATGGAGAGGTGATTACATCCAGGGTTTAACGTTTTGTTAACACGGTAAAATGTCGTTAGCAAATAAGAGGGCTTATGTCCCCTGTGTGAGTTTTTATGGCATTCATCAACTCGCATCCCTGTTTTCAGCAAATTAAGTAATGCTGAGGGATGAAGTCCACTCCGCCCATCGACACGTCTACTCGTCTACCCTGTGGAAAAAACCCTGTCAGGGCGGAAAGCAAGAGAGACACGGTGGGTGCATGTTTGTAAGGCCTCTATTACATAAAAGTATACGGTACACGAAAACGCCCGTTAACAAAGGCTTCAAATGGATTCACGACCGTGAAGCCATTGTTAACCGGCGTTTTCGTATGTAATAGGGGCCTAAAGGGCACTCACGCATATGTGAATGAATGGAGGGACTTTCACAATGGCTGGTATTCATAAAAGTTAACAAATGCTTTTACTTAAGATTTGCACAGTGAGGTCCAGTGTAAATGTACTACAAACCTTGAAGTAAAAGCATTTGCTAGCTTTTATGAATATCAGCCAATGTCTATCGAAAGTGACGCAATTCGGATCGGTGGTCACAGTGCATAAAAAGGCCGTTGACTATCGCAATCGTAATCTTTACAATTCGATGAAGGTTGGTAGGGATGTCATTGGTTTAGCCGAATGGGTTACATCAGCATGCATATGCTTCGCAAGGCTTGTGCCTCTGCACTAGCAACCACCTGGTGTGTCTTAATTCATTGTATGATGTACGCTACATCAAACGTTCTTCCCTTCTGAGCGTCTCACACGAACCCTTCGCATTCTCTCGTCTTCTCGTGGGTGTAGTTCAAAGAGAAAAGTACACCAAACGAGCCTAGCTGGAGGGGTGTCTAACAGTGTCCTTTATTGGACAACGTTAGCACTCTTGGGGTGATAAGCTTTGATGGAGAGTGAAATCGATTTCTTCATTCAGATACGACGCATCTCCGACAAGCTCAGTACATCCGTTTACCACGAATTTCTATATAGCTTCTCTTGTGAGGAGCTGAAGTGGTGCCGAAGTGCTGACAATCCATGAAAGTGCACGATCTTGTCCCCTGATATTGATCAATGTGAGGATAAGGTCAGAGCATCATAGATCATGCTAATGTAAAGATGATCAATCATGGTGCTGAAGCCAGACAGGTCAAGAGCCGGCGAGAGACAGGCTGGGCAAGAGAGCAGTTGATGCACTGTTTCGGCAGTGCTGCAGTAGGACGTGGTGTACGAGAGAGCCGGGACGAGGGTGCCCATTCCAGCTGCTAGGTTTGCCAATCGCGTGGCTTTCACGGGGATCGCTGCTAAGGTGTTGTCAGACATTTTCTTTACCCGACTTCCTGCGAGTCAATGGACTCAACATAGATGTGATTGGAACGCTGACGACGACGATACCGCCAACGCAGACGCCATACACTGGTGGAAACGGGCTCTAAAGCCTCCCGCACACTGGAGCTATCTGCTGAGCAAAAAATCACCGAGGCAGAAAACTCACCGAAATATACGCGCACACGCGAGCTATCTGCTGAGCAAACGGTTTCGAATGACTTTTTGATCAGCAGATAGCTCCAGTGTGCGGCAGGCTTTAGATTCCCCGAATCTGACGGCATAAGGGCTACCATCAAGACTTTGTTGTGGCACATTCTACTGCAACTTGAACTAGGCCTACTCGGTCAGAGCATTCAAGTTGGCATCATTTGTATGCCCATTGTGTCTCTTTGATACTATTCTCTTCCATCACTCTGAGAACAGTCCACACAGCATCGACGCCTTTACGGGCATGTAGGCCTACTACGTACAGGCGCATGTACATGAACATCCATCATGCACTCCATGACTGACCAAGCAAATAACACCCCAGTATTACTCGGGAACATGCAGTTTGTCTTAGTACAATTCATCCATGAAATTTGATTTGGAGCTCTCAGACTGACATTACCGCTCGTTCTCGTTGGATAATTCCACCTTCCTTTTCCTTTACATCACGTTTGAGTGGAGAAGAAAACGCTTTCAAGAACACTCGCTGTATATCGATTATGAATTCCAACCTTATTGCGCCCTTTGCCCCGCAGCAACGTCTGTAAATGTTTGTATTCCTCAAAATGACACGAAAGCGCTTTTAGAATATGAGCTTTTCGAATAAATAGAGACTTATATCTTCGACAGGATCAACCTTGTGATGGAGAATATTCAAACTCTTCGACTGCAGGTTCCTTAATGTACACGTTGTTTACACGACTTGATGGGGACTCTGTTGGCGAAGAATGTTTCCTGTTTCTCGGGGATACACGGAGAAAAGTACATACCGAGTCACGACGAAATGGTTTAATTTGATTTGGGTAAATTAATTTCCAGGGAATCTAATTAGTGTTCTGATTTTTGGCGGCTGATTTGACTGTTGGCGTGGCCTCTAGCTAGGCGAATAGGAAGGCAAGACCGCGCCAATTTTCGATTAGGCGAGGGCACGTCATCTCTCGTTGCCAAGGGCGTAGATCAGATTTGACACTCAAGGACAAATCAATTCTAATGCGTTTCTCATCCAACACGGCGAACATTAATTCGCCATGAAATATACCCCACGACGACACAAATTGATGATCGTATATCTATCATACTTGGTAATATTGTGACCGTAAAAGCTATTGTATTATTCCTGTTCTCGGGACTCATATTTTATTGGTGTTCGTTGCAGAGGAATAGTGCCCTCTACATTGCCGTTATCTGAGTAAAGCAATGAAACATGGGTCGAAATAATCGTTGTGTAAAAAGACCTGCAGTTATTATTATCCTTGGTGGCATTAGCTATCGGAGAATATCCTACATGTATTGTATGGCTATACCTAATCTTACGCCAGGATTACCGAAAATACCCGATACTCACGTTCATTTATACAATATACTATGTATTCTATATGTCATCCAATATTTGATTATGTGAACAAAAACCCGATCTCATCACGTATCTGGTGCCTGTGTTCCATCCCCATTTCCGGCTTTGTTGCCAAACGAAAACTAACCCGTTATGTTCGTACATGTAGCTAATTTGACATTCTATTCTTGCTCATCTGGAGGTACAAATGGCTATGAACCTTGTTGGGCATCTTCGGTGCATTTTCGAAGGCCGCCAATCTCAACCACTGGTCTATTGCTTACCCAGGAAAGACAACCGTGTGTTTCTTAGATCGAACAACTACATCTGTTCTAGAAGACCACTCGAAGGCTTCCGTCCATTTCTCTGTTCCATCCTTTGTTGAGTCGTCAACACGACAAGAGATGCGATAGCGAAGATAAAGTAATAGCGCCCAGTGTTATGATCACGGCCACGCCACAAAGTCATGACAGTGGACACTGGTAATCGAAGGGAGGGAAAAAAGCACCACCAACAGCGGCAGAACCTTCACAAAAGCCATACGGTATCCGCAGGGCAAATCTGCCGCTGACAGGTCGGCGGTGGGGGTAGCCACAGCCGCAAGGCAGACCACTCATCTGGTCATGCCACTAGGCTTTGCCTCCTCAAGAATCATGCCTGACGAGGAAATGGCGCTGGACCGATGTACTCTTAGCTCTTAGCTGGCGTTTTAGTGACGATTACTCTGCAGGGACAGTCAGTGTAATTATGTGGATTCGCAAACGGCGAATGGACGTTTTTTTTAGGTGTCAGCTACAGATAACGGCATTCATGTGGCAAACTCTCGTTAGGTTGAGGTATTCTTTTTTGGCGATCGTTGTTTCTGGAAAAAATGTTGGAATGGGACTGAGCCGTGAGGAAAGTAATTCGAAAGAATGAAACCTCATTTCCTGAACACAATGTAGCAAACACACGGTGAAGAGAAAAGTTAGTCTGTCGTGTTCTCCGGTCTTCAAGCGGTCGGTAATGTCCTCTGTAATGGTGTGCAAAAATATAGTATGGTGTACTACACACCCCATCATCTCGTTCACAGAGAGTATGGCTTTGAGTCATGTCTCCTTCGCTTAGTACGCTGTAAATTCATCTCATCAGTGGATGGGTTTTCGGTTAAGTCCCAAGCAGCTGATCTCCGCCATGGGGATACAACAACGTCTAGACGGATTACAGGGTTCAGTAGTTCACGTTCAGTAGAATCTTTCACTCAACTACTTGTAACACGCAGAATGCATTAAACGAAAAAAGGTTCGGAAGCATTCAACTTGTGATTGAATTTCCGCCAGAGTCTTGTATCGTAGTACGTCTCCTACAGACAGACAGGCAGACCATCAGACAGAGTCAGACACCTGGCCAGAGACGGACAGACAGACCGACAGACAGAAATGCCCTTGGTTATTTGACAGTCATGAGATCAACCTTCTTCCAAAAGGAGAGAGATCTGTCCGCGGAAACCTGGGAGATCGGCCATTTTGTCACCACCGACGGCGAGAAGGTCAAGGCCATTTAGCACTACAGGTATCGTTGCCGTCATCGCCCCATTCCAGGCGCGGTTAATGGCCGTCTCTGATTGGTCACCAGAATAGCAAACAAGCATATCAGTCTTCCTGGCAAACCCCGTCGCTGCTGAATACAAAGGAGAAGTTACGACCGACCTGGCTAATATCAAGACCAGGGAGCCTCGTATAAAGAATATTATGCCCACTTGGAGTTCTCTGATAGGTCGGTTTGTTGGAGGTAATATACTCGGGTCGTGAAGTATGGATTTGGAATTGTCTCTAGGGGACTATTTTTGTTGCACATGAATACTGAGTAATGATGCCGTGTAATGTACTGTGTGGATGGATACATTGCATACCGGATTACCGCCTTGTTGGATGTTTTGTTACAGGAACAAGCTTCCTTTATTAGATTTGGGGAGGACCTGATATGATTATCGCTGCTTCGTCCTATTTGCAACATTTGATGCTGATAGTCTGAATTTCATACATTTTGAGCGACTACGACATTGCTAGTGAAAAGATTCATACCAGTAAAAATCGGTAATCTTGATGGAGAGGAAGAAAACCTCGACGCGAGGGAACTGACAGTCATCACGCAACGCTTACTCAGTGTTCCACGATCGTCATTCCATAACATGCAGTTTCCCATTTAATTCTCAATTTGATACGGTGTTTAGCTCGACCGTACATTACCTTTTGACAGAACTTTTCCTACCCTGATAATGATTCTTTGTAAGAGGCTATTTAACATGACGAATGGGTATTTTGGCTCCAGATACAGAACTCTTGAGTTAATGGCTGCCCTGTAATGGGATGTACTCATTAAGAAACCCAGGAGATCGTTAGCCTCTCAGACTCCGTGATATTGTTGGTCCATTAGAGCTGACAGGTCCCAAGGCCAGATGACGTCAAGTCCTCTTGACATGATGACCTGATCCTCTACACGGAAGTCAAGGCCTCTCTCCAACACTTCCCTTATTTCCATATTTGTTGTTCATATCCATGTTTTGAGCGGTGGTTGAAGTCCATACGTAGATTAGGTCGAATCAGTCCAACGCTTTCAACTTCGTTGTGCATTGCTAATACATCTTCGCCAACTTTAACATTTGATCAGAGGCGCGGGTGTGTAGGCCTATAGAAGGGAATGAAACGTAACAACACGACGTCGAACTAGGTGTAAAGTGCCATGGTGTTCACATTTCTTAGTGTTTCCCCTCATTGGGGAGCGCTGTGAAACACGAGTATCTATTGTATGGAAACACTGAAATATGGGGAACACAAGAAAACGTTACACCGAGACGCGTGGCACGAACTTCTCAAATGCATCCGCCAAAATAAGAACTAGCACGGATATCGGTGTAAAAGTAAAAATTGTCCGTCAGGAATGGGTGTCCATGGAATGGGTGTCCATGGGTGTCCTTCGGACCGTTTTCCCCAAGAAGAAATAGTATAGTCCTAGTAGGACAATTTTCCCTGTCATATTAGCGCAAGGTAGGACATTTATTCCGGGCGGACATTTATTAGGGGACAACTAAAACTTTTACACCGGTGCACTTTGCCTACAGACAAGCTTGACTGGTGAAGTGGCCGTGTCCAATTTGTTAGACCAGACTCCTTAAGCATGTTTGTCCGTACAAGAGCCACAGGTGTTCGGTCCACAGGTGGTGGTATATCTTCAGTAATAGGAGAGTAATATTGGATTAGCACCATCCGTCTCCGTCAACGGTGATAGCGTGATTCAAAGGTCTTCAAGAATGAACAGATGGGATGATTATTCCCTCTATCTTCATTGCACCTGTCCCACACCTGAATCAGACTGTATTAAACTGGCGCCAGTCAAATGTGACTTAGGTCCATTCGGACCAATAAAATATTCAATTTCATCTTCCTCGGCTGTTATCGGGTTCGCGCAGTAATTGCCTGTACTGCTCAGAATATTGGATGAAATTTTATCGAAGCCGAAGTATTTCGAACCCATTCTGAGACGATTAAAGGCGTCTTCTCCCGTTTTAGTTGTTGAAAGCGGCGTCACGTTGAAGGTTTGGTGTCCAGAGGCCATATCCACGAAGCCTTCGCAACTTTGCGTGCACGCAAGTCTATTATTTGGCTGCATATGCCCTATTGTTCACCGACTGTCTTACAATAGATTTGCGCGCACGCAAATTTGCGAAGGCATCATGAATATGGCCCACATCTACATATAGGCCTATACAACAAAGGCGAATGAAAAAAATAATATGATGAGTGAAAGAGTGGACCACAAGAGCACCAATCACACCCTGTGATACAGGTTTTATCTTGTCCACACAGTAATGATCATTCTTGAAATTGTTTCAAGAAGGTTAATATTTGTCTTCCCCTCCAAGATCAAGATTTATCTGGTCCCAGTAAGGACCATTCTTGAAAAACTGTTTAAAGATTTAAGAGGCAATATATATTGTCTTCGTGGCCTCGTAGCGAAGGTGTTCCTCGACCAAAGATTTGCCACCAACAGCGAAGGGAACGGTGTACATGGATGTTTTGGAGAACGGGATGATGAATTACCTTGAGGGTAATTACCTCACGACATGGAAGGAAGGGAATTACAATGGATTCTCCTGTCCTCCCAGAAAACACTAGACGTCTCTTAACGGCCCAAACCTCGTTTACTTTGATCCCCAAGCTCTTTCTTAATTGCCTTGAATTACAAATGTTCGCCGGGAAACGAATTTTTAACCTTCTCTCGGCCATCAATACGACGAGGTGGGCGTATGACGTGGATGTGATGGCCTTTATCGCAAGATCACTTCTCCGATGGAGGGGATCGAAAGTCTCCAATGGCGAAGTCATCACTGTCGCATTTTGTGAATATTCTCCGAGGGCTGCGGTAGAAATTAAACTTGCACGGTCTTGTCTAACCTTCGTCTTTGGCACGACCTGTTTCACCTCGAGATGATGATGGTCCTCTTCTTTGAATTACCCTACAAATCATTCAGCCTTCTACAAAAAATAGGAACATGAGGACTTCCACGTCACTGAGCTATCCTTCCTCCGTCTGGTGCGTTTCCTGAATCGCGTCAATTGTTTCCCGGGAGGGGGAGTCTTTATGTCGCCTGTCGTATGTCTGGTAGACAACCATTACCTGTCGTGTTCGTGCTTAACAACAGTGTGGCTGTCTTACCATCATTTTTGTGTAGATGATGATGAATTGACCATTTGTCTCTGAAAATTCTCAAGAATTCGAGATCCCACGGCAAAATTTCGCTTCAAATATGTTCAGCCACTAATAAACTTGCAATAAAACATAGAAAATATTGTCATCTTTCTCCCAATTCAGTTGCCTCTGGAACTATGTCTAACGATTGATGGGCTAGGCCTATACGGATACATCATACCATTGGGCAATGAAAGGCAAGGCTATGGTGCTTTCTTGGTCGCGTGTTCTGATTGTGCCCATGTCCTTCCCCCGCTCGACACTCGGAAATCTCACTATAGGACTCCAGTAATTGCATATCGATTGGGAATGTCAAATCTATATCAGAAATAACTCTAAATAAATAAGAAATATGATCTGATGATGGCGCAAATTACTATTATCAATAATAAAGTCAATTAAGTGCTACACGAGGAGTATGAATGCTGGCTCGTTCATTATATTTTTATGTGTGATGGCCTCCTTGATGTCAGGCGAGCTGGTCACATCAAAGGAATTCGTCACATGGATTGATTAGAAAATCTCCATCTTGTATTAATGGATGGGCTCAGAAAAGATTGCCTCCTCCACAAACAATCTCTATGGTGATTTAGCACAACGCCTCAGCGATTGTTCTGTTGCAAGTAGACATTTTCGTGTCGTGTTACCTTTATATGAAACTTTTTTTATATATCTACGGCACTTTTCAATGAAGTACAATATCAAAGCGCTTCACATTGTCCGCCCAGTCTCTCCAGCAATCATTTTTGGAGCCCGAGGAGCGGCTCAATCAGCGAATCACTTGATCCTTTCAGACCAGTTGAGAGAAGAAGTGGTGATTCGGCCGGGAATTGAACCCGTAAGTCCGATGCTCGATACTGCGCTGTGCTACCTATAGAATGGTGGAATCCCTGGTAAAGGGCGTCTGTTTCCTGCCGATACTGACATCATCCAAAACGACTGAAACTGTCATCTCGGCGGATGGGAACCGTACTCTCGCTAAACGTCCCCGTTGACCGACACAAAAAGTACCACATTTTTAACTGACCACAACAGCCACAATACTGCCTGATGTTATTGGTGATACGCGCACTGCTTGTA
>NMRB01000212.1:58544-87172 GCA_002633025.1 Notospermus geniculatus
TACATTCATTTCTCTAAGACCAGTGCATTATATCCTTATGCACCGCCCTCCGCTTTAATATGAATGAGGTCATAGGGCCTACTTTTAGTCCATTCAGGTTGATTGGTTAACACTCTCCATTGACCTGCTCTTGGAACTGTGTGGTCAAAATACTGGTCAAAATAGAAAAGCCACAAGCCACGCCCCGTATACTACAAATTCTAAAGTCACCCCACCATGCGTGATCAATACATCTAACAAAAGATGAATCAGTTCAGTCTAACTCAGTGTAACAGACCTGGTGACCTTCTTGGCATCGGTGCACACAAGGACACAATACCCTGCCAATTGGCCAACCATATTCAACTGAAGGTAATAAGGGGTTGGACTTGACGTGAGGCCTGCATATCTGGCACTGGTCTTAGAAAAACGAATTTAAAGTATCTACGGCACTTTTCAATGAAGTACAATATCAAAGCGCTTCACATTGTCCGCCCAGTCTCTCCAGCAATCATTTTTGGAGCCCGAGGAGCGGCTCAATCAGCGCATCACTTGATCCTTTCAGACCAGTTGAGAGAAGAAAGTGGTGATTCGGCCGGGAATTGAACCCGTAAGTCCGATGCTCGATACTGCGCTGATACCTTTAGAATGGTGGAATCCCTGGTATAGGGCGTCTGTTTCCTGCCGATACTGACATAATCCAAAACGACTGAAACTATCATCTCGGCGGATGGGAACCGTACTCTCGCTAAACGTCCCCGTTGACCGACACAAAAAGTATACCACATTTTAACTGACCACAACAGCCACAATACTGCCTGATGTTATTGGTGATACGCGCACTGCTTGTAATTGTATTTTGTGGATCGACAGGGGAAGTCGGCTTGCCGTTTTCCTTCACACAGTTAATCATTTATTGTCATTTATTTATTCAATCTGATATCGCTATAACGGACCACAGTTTCCCAATAACAATTCTCGCCCATCATAACACAAAGCGATATGTTCACCGCAATTGTGGCGGTGGTTTATTCCCCTCATGACCAACATTACACTCTCCAATTTGTTCTGCTTTCATGTGCTATGAAATTAAACAACACCCATTCATCATTTTAGTATTTTCCGATCTGACGTGTGCGGTGGCGAGAGAGATAAATTGAATCTTGGTTCGAGATTGTTAGTCGCAGGAAAATCCAGTCACAAATTTGATTGTTTTCATTCTTGGGACTGCATGCTGCTTTGAGCCTCGTGCCCGAGTTCCTCGGGCAAAGTAAACGTATTCCATCATACTTGTAACTGTATGTATCACTGTTAGAAAAAACAGAAGATTCTACAGAATAGTCTGTGCAGCAGAGTTTCAAGCACTTTCGGTAAATTTACAGAAAGGATTCAGGGTCAAAGGAATATTATGTCATTGCCCATGACCCTTTGTTTGGAAGGTCCCTCCTAGGTGTAACATAAAACGCCGGTCATTGGTTCAGATGCAATGCAACTGAAAAAAAGTGGCTCCTGTAATTCCACAGAAAGTGCTTGAAACTCTGATGCCAGAAAATTCTGTTAAATTCATCTGTTTTTTCTAACAGTGTATGACTGATACAGACCACTTTTTTGTGTTGAATTCCGTTTACACCTTCCGGATTCGGTGCGATTAGGCAGAGTTGATGTTTTCTAGTTTCCTGTCGTAGTTTAAGGAACATGAAATAATGACAGGTTTCTAAGGTGAAAGACATAGCTTCGTACCAGACTCGAATTCACAGACCCTCGCATAAGACATCAATCGCCAGGAACATAGTTTAAGGAACGTTACAGTTGGGCAGAACGAGTGACTCTCTAAAAAGAATGAGAGTGGAAGTCTTTCATTGAGAAGTCATGAATATTCAAAAACCATCTTCCGTTCCGCATGCGCACTGACGTGTTTAATTGCACGACGGGAAGTATGTAGCACTTCCTTTATCAAACACGTCTACTAATGAAAATTCCAGAGCTGGTTCGAAGCAAATTGGCCGTGTAGATGGATTTTAATCATCACTTTGAAACGATGGGTAATTTATAAATTTTGTTTGCGATACTTTGACTATCAATCAATTTTCGTTGGAGTTCAGTTTGAAATGACAGCGTCTTGGAATTAATTGAATTTCATAGTGAGGCTCACGTTTGCTGTGTTCATGACGTCCCTTTGGAACAGAAGTTGATGACGGCCAATTATGGGATCGTGTCTGCAAACGTTCATGCCCTCATTTCATTGGGCTCAGAGTGCAATAGGAGCAGTCAGCTGCGCTTATTGCCAAAAGATGGCAGCAATATTCTAGCGGACCAATACACAGGAAAATCCACGTGATTGGTGCTCGATCAAGAATGAATGGGTCCGCAAAATGCATTGAATTGGGCCGTAGTGACACCTATTGGTCAACCCACTGACAGCTCCTATGGGAATCAATTCGAGAATGGTTCATCGCTACGGTCGCCAGTAAGAGGCCTTTCTAGGTTCCAATCTTCAGAGGCCATGCGATTCGTAACAAACTGATGGTATCATAACTTTTGCCGGCGGAGTCCGAATCCGGAAAAGCACTGAGAAACACAACCTTTGACTAAACCAAAGATATTACCAGTGGTTATTGCTTCCCCGCGTCCGGTGATATCTGAATATCTAATAACCAAATGTCATGTGCCCTTGAAAGCGTTTGAAACAAATGACAGCTCACGCAGACGACATGTACCGATAAGGATCGATGCTGACCAGGACCCTAAAGCCATTAGACAGTGCCGTGTTCAGCTCGCCTGCTTCTGTTTGATCGAAGCCAGCTAATGATATGAAACCTCTCCACTTGAACAGTTCTGATCTCGGAGTCCCCTCGTCTACGTAAATCCACTAATTTTCCGCCTGATCAGTCATGCTCTACTGTAAGGATGAGCGGATGAAATGGACGAGGGGTTAGCTCCTTAATTTTGCCAATTAAAACGAATGAGATGTCGGCCACGTCAAAAGCTTGGCCGTAGATTGATGTGACAGCGATTGCGAAAATGATTTTTTTTGCGGCGATGGGCAATTTTGAGTGGTTATGAAGGTGGGGCCTCGCGCATGGTTAGGTAACGAATTGTAATCTCTGGTGTGTTTAGCAGCTGGCGGTGATCGTGTCAGATATAATGATTGTTTGAGGATGCGCTGTGGTGGACAGTTTACCAGTAATAACGGCGAAGATGTGTCATCCGCATGGCTTGGTGATTGGGTGAAATCCAATATGGCTGCCGTCGCCGCCATATTGTATCAACAGATCAAGATGGAAGTTTAGTCTAGTGTGGAGAGTACTGTAGATAAAGAGTCTCTCACTGTGCAGACTCTCCTTCTCAGAGATCTGTCAGCCGAAGTCTATATTTAAAACTTAGACAACTTACGTGATGAACATTAGGGAAAAGCTTGCTGAGAAAAACATCGAGGTGAATTTTTCTCCATTTGGGGAGCAGCTGGCGGAGCTGAAAACGCTTTCATTGAAAATGAACAGTTTGCAAATGTGTCGATGGCCTAATAGCTGATATAAGGTTCTCCCTCCACCCACGTCCTGCGAGTTAATTGCAAAAAATGTTGGAGGGCGTTTTTCCATTTACATGAAACTCGAGGTGTTTTTCTAATGATAATTATCCCCTACATCATGCTCGGTTACTGAATACTGCACTCTTAGCCGAAAAGGTTCTTTGCTGCCACACCAGGAGAACCCTCTGATTTAAGAACCCTCGGGTTGTTTAAGAACCCCTAGAGGTTCCAGATAGAACCTTTTCCTCTGAAAAGGGTTCTAACTGGAACCTTTATGGGTTCTTTAGCGACCAAAAGGTTCTATATGGAACCATTTCAGGTTCTTTACAGAAGGTTCTATATAGAACCCTGGGGTTCCTCTGGTGATGCACAAAGAACCCCTAAAGAACCTTTTTGGCTAAGAGTGTGTTGTCCAGAATGGATACGTTTCACGGGCAGCGTGATTGAAGCCCAATTCGGTACGTAATGTTGGGATTCGAACCCCTTCTGACGTAACCTACGTCTTCATTCGCTGATAAGAAACTGCAGATGACACAAACGACAGCCACACCTCACCTGCCAGAACTCCCAAGTCGAAAAAACCCGGCGACTATGTTACGAATCCCGGCAACCAAACAAACTTTTTTGTTTTCTTTACATGAGAGAAAGATAAAGGGGCAAAAAATAAGTAGCGTTTCTGTAACAAGACAAATATCGGTACCCGTATGTCAAGATACATTAGACACGAGTCTCCTGATCAACAATGATCACGGATAAATGCAACACCACAGAGAGCGGAACCCGAGTCACGTGATCGATTGATTACGTACGGAGATGAAGTGATATATTAGCATATCACAAGCAACGCACCATCCATCACGGCTGATTGTCTGTCACCCGCTAACCGACCTGCAGCCGAATGGAAATTGAATTTCTGAACGTCTCACCTAACTTTTTACGGTGTCTGGAGTGTATGTTAATATGCAAACCATTCTCAATATACACATAATGGCCGCTGGGTGGTTGTAAAGAGCTCAAGTCGTGTTCGATTTGCGTTGATGGATTTTCGTGAACTGCCTTCCAATTGGCAATCTTTTTTAAAAAAATGTCGGTGCCGGATTGCGCCCATCCCATTTTGCTGATACTTACTGACTAGTGAGAGTACATGTAAGTCTTTCTTTTCCAGTTGGAGCATGTGTTGGAATTGAAAAGAAACTCGATTTTGAACATATGAAGACAAATATGTGGCATAATTCGTCCTCAAAGCGAAGAGGGTGCGAACCGACAGGCTCGAAGGCGTTTATGGCCGAGCAAGGTCCATGCCCTGTATCCATAACATGCTGTTTTACCCTTTCCATTGCTATATTGGGCGCTCTGACTCATACCAATCACTGCCGTCTATCTAGGTGCAAACTGTCACGAGAGACGGCAACAAAATGTGATGGTATCTCGTGTTGCCATGACAACTAAAGACTTGCAAGGGAAGTCGGCTGTTCCATATGATATCTGCTTTTTGACACTCATCCGACAATCCAACAAGGCGGAAAAACCTATCTGGCTTTTACGGAATATTTGAGCCCAGGGAACATGTTGACATATCTTGAAAGTTCTCTATGCCTCAATGATACTCAACACGCTACCGGACTAATGCACAACAAACATCATTAGCGTTGAAATATAATTGGGTCGTCTTTACGAAGTATAAATGTACAAGGAGAGGGCAGAAGTTGTCCAAATTGCAGCCGAATCAGGCGTAAAGTGCCATCTACATTTGTATATGGTGTTCCTGTTTCTCATTGCTAACCTCATTGTAGGGGACTGTGAACCAAAGGCGATATCTCTGTGTTCCCCTATTGAAAAGCCATGGTCTCTACAGTTGTCTTTCGTATGGAGACGCTAGAAAATGGGAACACCGGCCATGATAATCGGTGTTCTTGGTCACCTAATGGTATGAGGCGGCGGGTAAATTGATCGAACAGCCCAGCGAGGCCATGCAACCTCACACTCCATCGAATTGGCAGGCAGACCAGTACTTCACGTCAACGTAAAGGTCTAAAAACGTCAATTTCCTCTGCCCCCTTTCGCAGGAGGGATCTCATCCCATTAGGTTCAATGCTGATTGTTTCTCAGACCAGATTAGACTACAGCCACTGCCATCACTTATTCCCTTGCTGTAAGCCATCGGGATCTATTCGGCCGGTAAAAACATCCGTTCTATTTCATTATTTCTTATACCATAGCTCGGAATCGTTCCCGCAAGATCCCAATGTAATCCTTCGTATGGAGAAAGAATAGCCCGATACTCAACACTCAATTCGCTAGTGTCTGTCAGAGATTTGCCCATCGATAAGATGATTTGACGGAAAGAAACAGTGGCATGACAAAAAAGAAAGCAGTGGTGTGTATCAAAGGAACTGGTCATGGCAAACAGACTTGTGATGTGTCAAAGAAACCTTTGGGAAACAGAACGATCGTCATTTGGTTGATTGGTTGATAAAGAAACCGATTGAATATTCTTGAGACTGTGGCGTAAAGAAAATGGTGGTGTCAGGAGAAGACGGGTTTACAGAATACTGGGATGTTTCTGTTGTGCTGAAGCAGATTGTAGGTGATATCGGCAATCATGGTGTCAGCTCTACAACGAATTCTGCCACTAATCCCCGTCATAAAACTTCCTGACGTGGCTATTGTGCAGATGACTTTCAAAAGTCCCAGTAAAATCATCCCATCACTTCAAATACCGTCCCAAACCATCAAGAGACAAACAAGCCGCCTTGATTCGTGATCTCAGTGATGCATTTCACTTGCAAATACCTCCGCAACTTCATCGACACGGCGCCAGTGAATTAAGCGACGTGTTTTGTCTTAAGTGATAAGATTAAAAAACGTAAATGGTGCGTAGTCAGCCGCGGATCCAATCAGTGTCTTGACAAATGAAATGGAGGAAAAAACCTGACTCAGATTCTGCTGCATTGAGATTAAACTGCCAATGAATATCTTCATGCATTTTGGTTTTTGACTTGCGAACAGAATGAAAACAGGGTGATTTAGTCGAGGTCGTTTTTGAACACATGCCAATCCGTCATTTTTACTCAACTCGTGTCAAATGAAATGGACCAGCGACACATTTCTCCATTCTGAAGTCGAGGATTCACTTCGCTAGACAACGCACGCTACCAACTGCCTTTCCAGCGAGAGAAAGTTCGGCCGAACTCTCATCTATCAGCTGACAGACTGTCGTGGAAGTCATGAAAGAATCAGGAAGAGTAAATCAATCCAATCCAACGCAATCACGGATGGACGGATGATCCTGGTCACACTTTATCAGTATGATTCTTCTACATCTACTCGATCAGAGGCGACGGGGATGGGTAAGGATTTGGTCGAGAAAGGCATTAGGAATGGACGAAGGTTCGGTTAGAAGGCAATAGAAGTAGACGAGGAATTGTTCAAGGCGGCGGCTGAGATGGACGAGAACTTCGTTAGGAAGGTGATCGAGAAAGACGAGGACTTTGTCGAGTAGGTGGTAGAGGCAGTCGAAGACTTGCCCGGGAAGGCGATTAGAGATGGACGAAGACTTGATCAGTAGGCAGTAGAGATGGAGATGGACGAAGGCTTGTTCGAGGACATGGTAGAGGCGGTCGAAGACTTTCTCAAGACATTTATAGAGATGGGCGAGGACTTGGTCGAGAAGGCGGTAGAGGTGGTCGAAGACTTGACCAAGAAGATAGAGATGGACGAAGACTTCGACGAGAAGGCGGTAGAGATGGACGAAGGCTTGCTCAAGAAGGTGGTAGAGATGGACGAGGGCTTGGCAAGAAGGCGATAGAGGTGGGCGAAGACTTGCCCAAGAAGGTGATAGAGGTGGACGAAGATTTGGTCGAGAAGCCGGTAGAGGTGGGTCGAAGACTTGACCAAGAAGATAGAGATGGACGAAGACTTCGACGAGAAGGCGGTAGAGATAGACGAGGGCTTGGCAAGAAGGCGATAGAGGTGGGCGAAGACTTGCCCAAGAAGGTGATAGAGGTGGACGAGGANGAAGGTGGCAGAGATAGACGAGGACTTGATGAAAAAGGCAATGGAGATAGACAAGGACTTGGTTGAGGAGACGATGGGAAACGACATGGCTGTTTGTGGAGCAACAGAAGTATTTTCGGCTTAGTTCTGCTTGCGGCGGCCTTTATCAAGGTCTTCCCTATATCCTCGATCAAGCACTAACGACATAGCTCACCGGTAAAACTCTTCATAACCACCACACCACCAAGGAACGCTAAGATTGTTAATTTACGAGCCAATTTCGTTCTCGGAGAAAAAATAACAGCAAGATCCTGAGGAGCGAGCGTTTAGTAATTTATGTTGTCTAAGCTCTGATTAGCTGGAGATTAAGTGAAGAAAAAGCGAACGCGATCTACCAATAGATTCCCGTTAAATTGCGTTATTTTATTGTGTGTCTTATCTTAACGGCTTCTCTATTTGGGTGTTTTTAATGGCTCTATCTCTGAGTAAGTGACTCGTTTGTTTGGGAGTCTGATAGATTGAGTAGTTTGATATGGAACCGATGTGCCATCACATCCGCTTTCTTTACAGAACATTTTGTAGAGCAAGCTAGTTGTGTCATGATGATCGGAGAGGTGATCTGACCTATCGAGGGGTTGAGTGTCGACCTTGATGCACAAGGCTCACCTTGACACCTACTTCGAAAATTGCATTTTGCCAAGGACATGCAGCTAAGGTAATTGACCAATTGTTGTTGCCAACCAATACCAACCCTACATCGGGTCCTTTTCTTTTTTCGTCACATTGGTTCGAGTTGCACCTCAAAAATTCTTGAAAACTGGCAACCAAAAGGAACACATTACCATTTTGGTCATTCCAAAAACAAGACCGCCACCGACCTCCTTTAGATCGAGGGCTGGACCCTCGATCAATACACTAGAAGAATCCGGAGACAAATGACCGTGGCACCTCATCATCGAGCGCAAAGGTCAATAATTGATGAACTATCCATAGCTATAAAGATTAATGATAATGCGTATATCTGAGGATCATTTGCGTGAGCATTATATACACAAATAGGGATCTGAAGTGAAGGTTGGCTTAAGTCGAAATGATGATGATTGATGCTGATGTCTAAGGAGTGTCTCACTGAGCTGGAAAATTACATCGGTGTGGGGCGAGTCTGATAGGAAGTGGAAGAGATATCTCGGCCGCCATTACCGCAGGTGCTTCTGACAACGGCTCGTCAACAAGTGAATCTTTATTTGGTTTTGGCAAACAGGAGGAAAACGACGTCAACATTGCCAGGTCGTTAGTGTCCTCCAAGGTCAAATTCGTTGGAATCTTTCGCTTGGTTGCGAATTCTTCTCACTTCTTTATCTGTTAGAGCGGATCTCGGTGTTATTCCAGTTAACGCGCTGATGAAAGAAGCCAAGGGTTCAGTGCAATCAGAGTTCTTTTGACCCATTCAAAAGATCTGATATCCAATCACTGCCTCCCTTGAGACCTGGAATCTTTTGTGCGCCATCTTTAATTAGCTAGTCAGATCTCGGCTTGATTTCAATGAACCTTTGCAGCATCAGCCACCTTAATTAAGGTATAGATTCAGGTTTATCACATGAAGCATCAGGAAAAACCCCGCATATTCACTCCGACGATGAACCTATCTCCTCTGACAATGATGGTTATTTGAGCTAATCCACTGGCGACAGAGTCGCTTAATGAATATCTAAAACTGGCACCGGAGTCAATATTGTAATATACGACGCCAGATAACTCATTGAAAAACAGGGCAAAATAATTAAAGATGGGAAAGAAAATGATAACCATTGATTGGCAAAGGCGGGACTTTAATGTTACCTTACGGCTGTCTAATTAAATTATTTCTCAAGCCGATAAAACGGAGATTGTTGTGTGAGACGTTGTTGCTTATTAAAATTCTTTTGATTTCGAACACCAACCCCCTTCGATCATGTCCATTGAAAGTACTGGCAGGGCACGCCGACCGTGGGGATGTCGCTGTACCGCTGGCCACTCTTCGACAATTCCCTGGTTCCGCTGCTTACGGTTTTCTTCCTCTTCGTCAGAAAACCCGTCGAACGATGCACGGCTAGAACATTTTGACCTTGATACAACACGACAAGCTTCAAGGTCATTATGACAAAAGGAAGCAATCGCCACTTAAAATGTAACCCGACACGACCGCTGATCTGAAGTGCGAAACCTTGGGCATCAAGATGTTGACAAATTGAACTCAAACATGGACGTGGTCCGAGATGGCCAGTTAGCGGCGCATCGGTAATTCATTTCATTGCAATATCTGTACATTTGTTCAGTGCCGATACATGGAATTCCAATGCAGGAAGTCAGTCTGCTTAGGATGAACAAGCTCCCAGCATCGGATAGGATATTTTGTGATGTAAGCGATACCTTGTCGGTTAATGGTAAAAGGTGGACTGGAGCCTCGTAGCCGGGATACCGCTCTCAACCACTGTTTTTCCTTTGTCGATTCTGACTCTGAGCATTCGTATCGGGTCATTTACCACTTTCGACCGATTTTTAACATGACGTGAAGTCGTCTGCAGTGAGATGGTTCTGGAGAAACATATGCAACTAAGTGGCAGGTTCGCTATCCATTTCGGTCTTAGGACATGAATATGAAAAGAGCCGTACATTTGAGTCATTACCAGGGGTAGAGAAGTGAAACAATTCAAAGTAGGACACTCCTTGTTGCTTTTCTCCTCATTATTCAGGCAGGAAGAGTTGGGAGTTTTCTGCTTGTGCTTTTCGATGCCATCGAGCAGGCAGATGATTTCAGCGGCAGGTTTCTAGGCTGCAACACAAGCGGTGACCATTCCTTCTAGTATCCCTGCATTAGTGCCACGTCGGCGTGATCTGTGGTCGTGAAACGTTACACCCGATATTGAATCCATTACATTAAACGATGGAGACCACCGTATGATTGAATCATACAATAGGCCCCACCCCACATGGAGCCTAAAAAACCGGTGGGGACAGTCTGATGCCAACACCACATCGGGTTCTCGTACCCTGACTCAAAACTCGAGACTTTTTCTGGACATTGCGTCCACGACAAGCCACGGTCTTGGCAGCACTTCCAATGGACAGTGGCCGCTCTTTAATTGGTGGCAATCCCTGGGGCAGATTAGCTGCAGATCAAAGACTTATCCCCATCGCATGGATAAGACATAGTCATGTCGGCTGAGGCTCTTGTTTTACGGGATTCGAATGACCGTCTCTGATGGCTGCTGCTGCAGAATACCCTCAAGGTATGCTGACGATCGGCGGAGGGGCAAGTGTTGCTGGATTACGGCCAAAGTAAGACACCTGGTTGCATCCCACGGTGTCGGTACACCACTTGGTAAATAGACCTGCTATCAGAAGCCAACTCCAAAAGTCGTTGCCGCAGTCTCTCACGCAAAACGATTGAACTCGCCCATGTCATGCATGTACATGTATGTACACCTCTCGCATTAGCCTCAGTCCTCAGGCCTACTTTTTCCAATTCAACTGTTGCTATTGTTCGCTCGCCCGATTCCTTTGTTGGTCGTGCAATGGCGGAATCGGATAAAGGGTAAGCCAAGCCGAACTGTAACCCTTTTGTCAGGCCACCTGATCCCTGCTTGGAGGGTGAACAGCTTGTTAGAATAACCTCCCCTGTCACGCACTGAACAATCATGCTTGTAATACGGTTGTGAATTTCATTAGTGGTCCTTTCCAACTGTGGCTAGAGTTCACAATGAATTCATATTGTTATTGCCTGTGCACGGATCAAGAGGCATTTCCACGGCCTCGTGAACATGAATGTCTGTAGCACGGTCGAAGTGACGGCTGAGGGGAAAGAAAGCCATTCAACGTCATCGCAGAGTAATCAGAAGTCTCGTGCGGCTTCCAGGATATTGTATCACCGCCGGACAATCTTCTGCTGGGATGGGTCCTGGTTTGATGAAGCATTCCAGGAGACGCACATGTTATTACATGTGGATCGATTCAGCTCTAATACTATTGATTTCATGTTATATATTCTTCATACGACCAGCTCACAAGGAGCTCATGCTGAATGTGTAAGTGCAGTGATGGCTTCCTGAGGAGACTGTGNGATCGGCGGAGGGGCAAGTGTTGCTGGATTACGGCCAAAGTAAGACACCTGGTTGCATCCCACGGTGTCGGGTACACCACTTGGTAAATAGACCTGCTATCAGAAGCCAACTCCAAAAGTCGTTGCCGCAGTCTCTCACGCAAAACGATTGAACTCGCCCATGTATGTACATGTATGTACACCTCTCGCATTAGCCTCAGTCCTCAGGCCTACTTTTTCTAATCCAGCTGCTGCTATTGTTCGCTCGCCCGATTCCTTTGTTATTGGTCGTGCAATGGCGGAATCGGATAAAGGATAAGCCAAGCCGAACTGTAACCCTTTTGTCAGGCCACCTGATCCCTGCTTGGAGGGTGAACAGCTTGTTAGAATAACCTCCCCTGTCACGCACTGAACAATCATGCTTGTAATACGGTTGTGAATTTCATTAGTGGTCCTTTCCAACTGTGGCCAGAGTTCACAATGAATTCATATTGTTATTGCCTCTGCACGGATCAAGAGGCATTTCCACGGCCTCCTGAACATGAATGTCTATGGCACGGTCGAAGTGACGGCTGAGGGGAAAGAAAGCCATTCAACGTCATCGCAGAGTAATCAGAAGTCTCGTGCGGCTTCCAGGATATTGTATCACCGCCGGACAATCTTCTGCTGGGATGGGTCCTGGTTTGAAGAAGCATTCCAGGAGACGCACATGTTATTACATGTGGATCGATTCAGCTCTAATACTATTGATTTCATGTTATATATTCTTCATACGACCAGCTCACAAGGAGCTCATGCTGAATGTGTAAGTGCAGTGATGGCTTCCTGAGGAGACTGTGTACCAGGTCTTGCGGCCTCCTTAACCATTTCTTTGCGCTCGAGTCGTTGGAAGTCATTTCAGGAACATGGGTAAGCAAGCATTCGCAATCTGTTTCAACTTGCAAGATCTAGATCGAGCAGTATTGGAAATCTATAACCTGGAGCAATGCGCACCCGAGGTAGGGAAAGACTTTTACGGAGATCCTCAGTTCCTTACGCCTGAAGTGACTCAATAGGGAGTTTAAGAAATCTAATGATAAACGTTAACTTTACGACAACGTTATTTTTGTACCGAAAATGCAATGTATAATCTGGTGAATTCGCAGTATGAAAAATAACGTCGTCGTAACAATAACGCTTATCGTTTGATTTCTTAAACTCCCTTTTCTGGACTTGCTGTCCGTTAAATAAATTTCTTCTCTCCACGATCCTTTTCTTCCTCAGAATCAATGGGATGCCGGGGGAAAATATCAGAATGAGACGTCACCACGCTCACTTTGAAAGAATCTCTTCATTTATCGCTAGAGACCGGCCTCGTCGTGAAAGTGTTTTGCTGCAAAACCTAACGCTCGGGTTAGCAAACTTCAACGACAAGACAAAACGGTATCACTTTATGATGGAGTGGTTCGACGCGAGTCATCCAAAATGGACTCCACCAAAGTGCGTGATACGTGACTCCATAAGCATCCTTCTTCATTCTCTATCAACCATGGCCTTACGGTCCGCTAACCCCACCTCCTCACTCAACCAATACACTTTATCAAAGCCATAAATCTTGACAGTTAAAAATGGTAAGTATGTTCGCCCGCGTGGAATTTCCACCTACCCTCGGTCAATGTGCGCTGAGATAACCCAACCGTCGATTTTTGAATTGCGTCGTTCAAGATTGTCCGCCATGATATAGAGCTTGGAAATACCGCGGCTGGCCCAAATCGAATCTCCCAAGTTGCCTCCGAACAACTCAGTGGTGAGGTTATGAATACAAATGATATGTAGAAAAACTAACCGATCGTAAACTATGCCAGCAGTGCACAAGAATTTGAATTCATTCTCCATGAATTCTTATTGGAATGTTCGTCGGGGTGTGAAAACTACTCATTAATATACAAATACGTATAAGACGCTGGTGTTTGCTTGGAGTGCTAAGAGATGAATGACTGTATCTGTTTAAACATCCTCCAACATCTTACGGCAACGACTAGGTAAACTCTGTCTTACCTCTGTCCTTGAATCTTGCTTACAGCCCCGTCTTAGCGGAAGATACCAGTCTTCAGTTGCTTCCCTGACAGTGCGGTCTGTAGCCACGGGCGTGTCGTCTGCAAAAGATAAAAGCAAAACAATTCAATTGAAATCTAATTAACGAATGATGATACTAAGAATAATTGCTAATGACGTCACTTTATTTGTCTGGTTCTGTAATAAAATCGTCATAACCCGTCTACAGCCTGAAGCGGATGAGAGGAAAGGTGGTTCTTCGGGGGGCAAATTCGAAGAACAGGGCTGGTGAACCAGCGGAGAAAGTCCCAGGAACGGAAATCCTCAATACAAAGCTCACGCATTGTCAATGGTTTTGGTGAGGATGAGCGACGTAATCCTTCACAAAGGCTTAATCCGCAGGACAATAGCACCTAGACTTTGATTCCAGGGGGACTTTCTCCGCGTTCAACCGGCAAAGTACAAGTACGGTGAAGGGAGCTGAAAAAGTCCTTTACTCTTCTGAATACGACACTTCCCAGAGACCAGATTGGCTTTGGCGCCATTCGGCCCTTCACCCTGTGGCTTTAGGCTTAACTATGCTTAGTACGCCATTGGCTGTCGTACAATCTGTCGTAGTTTTTACCCCGAACACCAGTCGTCATCTCACTCGATGGTAACAAAGTATCTCGTCATCAGCCTTGTTTGCTGCCATTTTACGCCGGTGCAAATGGATTGTGCTCGAAACCAAAGGCAGTGAGTAAGCGACATAAACCCTCACGAAGGAAACTTGCACTCTATCCGATAATAGCATTACTGAGGTAAGACATTATTTGTGGCAATCGCCTCAGTGCCATGTGGCTGGTGGACAAAAAGCAACAACGTCGAATTGATCTTTCCCTAACACGATGATGGCCATAAAATTATTTGCCTATAGCTTGACATGCGCTTAGTTTTTTCCCTCGTCTGAGAACATGTTTTTTACCGTCTGAGACATGGTATAATAATGAGACTGAGCCAGTGTTTGACGCCGGTTCAAAAGAGCAACCTGCAGAACGACCGCCGCTGGGAGACGCTGTGGGCGGTTGTGACTTTTTTCGACGTTTCGCCCCCCTTGCATTGCGTCAAGGCCGTCGCGACGCGACGATTTTGCATGTTATGGTCTACGTACATGTAGTAGAGCGGTTAAGGGTAAAAATCTTTCACTTCTTCAAGAAAGCATGAAACTCCCCACATGGGTACTTTGATACCCAAGGATCATGAAAAAATGGACACCAAAAATTCGCGCCCCCTGGTGGCCGCCATATTGATTTTAAATATGGCCGACAAAATGGCCATTTTTCGGCGATATCTCAGGTACTATTGCTCATAGCACTGTACAACCGCTCGCAGCACCGCCCAGTCGGGATAAAAAGTTATGTGGGTTCCCCACTCCCACGGAAAGCGCAGCGCTATCGGCCGGGTGCGTTATTCGTTCTCATAGCAGGGTATTCCACCCGAACGCCAACTTCACACAATTCTATACCCGTCAAGCTTAATTAAACCGTCTCTGATGAAATTTCACCCACTCGAGACGTATTCAGCTAAGTACGAGTGTCATATTCTTGTCAATATCACATGGAAATTGTTAAGAGAAGCGATCTTATCGGCCAATCAGTGCATCGATACGTCAGCTTCACGGCGACGCACTGAGGCTCGCTTTATTCAAATATCCAACTTTCATTTTTTTTTGTTAATTTCAGCTTCAGCGGTGCGCATTCAGAGTAGAAGAGTATACACCCAAGGGATTCGTATTTTGCTGGTGGATTCACGTGTAGGAGTGGAGGGAACAGAACAATGCGATGAATATTAAACTGGAAAATACATCGCCAGGGAATGTTTCGTTTTGGTGTCGAAACCCCGACGGAATTCTGGTCGTCCTTCGAAACATTTTGGAACAAATTCTATTCAAATTCCGTTCCGTATTACATTAAATGGCCACATTGCCACTTTTGTCGATAGTCGGCGCCATCGGGGCGACTGCATCATTCTCCAACACCGTAGTCTTGCCTTTCGCCCCAGTATTGCAGAATGTATGATTACAGTACACTGCGTACGCGTCACGTGTGCTGAGCAAAAAGTCATTCGAGACCGTTTGCTCAGCAGATAGCTCGTGTGTGCGCTGAGCAAAAAGTCATTCGAGACCGTTTGCTCAGCAGATAGCTCTAGTGTGCGGCAGGCTTAGTTCACCAGTTTTGCGTGTGTCCATGGCAATGCGAATGTATAGTGACGTCTCCGAATACAATGTTGTTATTTATGCATTACCAGAGCTCCATGGTGGCTGTCACCTCCATTCTCTAGGCAAACATTATATCGATCAGAACGAATAATATCATCAGTCGGCCTTGAACAGTATACAAAAAAAGTAATAACGGAGAAGGAACATCGCGTCTAATTCAATCACATGCATATGTCACGCCGCCAGCCAAGATTCACAGTTTTTTTCTCTGCTAATCAACGGCGTGGAAAAGAGTTCGCTTCATTCGCATTCTCAGCAATCTTTTTTAAGGCACACTTTGGAATCTAAGTAAGGGAGAGGGTCGGACGTGTAATTAAAGGGTGCAGGCTGCTGATCGCAGATTCCGCGCGCTAATCAGTTGCCGGGAAAATCAATGTCTGTTCCCTCGTTTTTTTTCTTTCTAAGACATGCGTTATGCCAGCTCTCGATTCTAACTGGCATTTCAAAACATCTTTTGACAGCAGTCAATCCGGCGTCTTACGTCATAACCTAAAGACATCAATATGGAAAGTAGCTTCTTATATTAGTGTATGATCAATACTGCCAGTAGAACATGTGCATTTCACATCAGTAAAAAGAAAAATCTTACAGTAATTATTATAATATGGCTGTGTAATGTGCACGTAGCCATGAACGCAGACATAACTGACTTCCTCGCTCTTTCATTCTCGATGTTATAAAGAAAGCGCCCTCCGTGCATTTCCTTCAAATAGAGACATATTTGCTTGTCAAGGATGGTTGCCCACCGGCAAACATATCCAATCGCAGACACAGCAAATTGACTTTCCGTATTTTCCCGGTTATATTATCGCTTTATCTCGAAAGTATGGGAATGCAGTATACGGTTGTGCTGATGTTGTACATCCGTGTGTAACAATGTAGGCCCACATCTCATATGGGTGGAGCTTTGTCAGTGCAGCCAACGCGTCTCCTTGGTTCATCCAAAATATCTCTCTGTGGTGCAAAACTGGAATGAATTCCAATGCATCCAAACTTAGCCCCACTCCAGTTACAATTACATGTATGTGACCTCACAGCCCCAGGTATGCCTTCCCCGTCCCTTCCATCTCACAGCCCCCGAGGTAGGCCTACCTCGTCACTTCTGTCCACAGAGGCGAGGAAATCTCATTTGGAGCCGCGTACACTATCAAATAATGGCGGTAGGTGTGAACATTCAAATAATTCGGCGCCATTTTAAATTTCTTCCAGCAGATATTGGTGGGGAAGACATTCTTGACGATAATAACATGCATAACAATGTAGCCACCCCGTCTTGAGAACCATCGAGCGATGCGGTGGTATTTATGAAGTCCGAAATCTTTAAGCAATAAAACATATCAAGAGGAGTTCTGAATCAGCTTCTGACATTATCGGAATATTTTCTCGTGGAATATCTGCCCCCGGATGACAAATTAAGCCACAAAGTCACGTAGATGTTTTATAGGAAATGTTCTCTGCTAACGGCGGACTCCAGTAATTCTCAGGGTCAACATGGGAGGACCACGTATTACCATAGAAATGAATTAAGCGGCGGGTTTTGCTTTTTCTGATAACACAACCAGACTTTATTCCGACCAATTTGGTGTCATGTCTTTTTTTCCATTTCTTGAGAATATCAGCGTAGGCGGTTAGATGCAATTCCGTATGGCTCTTTTCGTCGTCGGCCCTATTCTACTTGCTGTATCTCTTGCTATTGTTTGCTGGTTAATAAAACTGGCGCCGCTAGCGTCGGTGATAAAAACGGAAGGTTTATCAAGGGAAAGAATTCATCAGCATCCTGAGCCATCCCATTACCTAGCAGGACCATTACCCCAGCCAGGCGACAGGTGATCTATCAAGAGGCACGTTGAGCCTCCACGTAACCATCATACGCCATCCTGGGCGACATCTCCGAATAATGGGCCACGTAAATGGAAGAAGGATATTCAAAGCCATCCTGGGGGAATAGATCTAATATCTGCCTCACACTCCGACTGCCAAACTATCGCCAAAACCTGTCTAAGACATGAATTATTTCTAAGCTTGGCTCGTGAATTAGGCAAGTTATGGCCTCGGGAAATTGCCTGTAGATTCCGAGTGGTAGGATTTCGTGGCCAAAGCGAAACGAACCGTTGCAAATCTTGAAAAATGGTGATTGTAACTGATTGATTTCGTATGCTAACGCCTAAATCACACGAGAAACACTACGATGGGCGCCATTTTCATTCTCCAATGACAGGAGAGTGGAGGTCAGGGCCACAACTATGGCAATGACCTCTGCCACGAATAGTGATCGTAGCTCTGGCCATATAACTAGTGGGTGTTGATGCTACGTTCAATGTAGGCCAACTGACTTCTCACATTTTTTTTGTCGGAAACTACGATGTAAGTGTTCATCATTCCTGCGGACATCCCGAATACCCAAATTGGAGTATTGTCTGCGTTCAGCCTACAGGGTGTTTCAAAAAAAGTTGTCATCTCTAAAATATCTCCTAGAACCTACCCCCACGAATACTTTTGGCTCAGATTTTGTAAGCTGCTAGGTGTAGACATACTCATAATGTTTATGTAATGTTTGTATGATGGTGTCTTGTTATGAAGGAACAGTGACACCAAAAGTAAAAGGGTCCGAAGTGCAGGTGTCAGAGCTTTCCAGGAAATTCCACAAGATATGGTGATCCGTTCAGTCACCAGAATGCGAAGAAGAGATGAAATTTCTGTTAAAAAACAATGGTGGCCATGTGGAAGGTAGATTCCAGTAACCCTGGCTAATTCTGTATGCAACAAATGATAAATAAACTTTTCATTGCTTTCTGATAGATAAATCTCTGAGATTTTTGCATTTTGCACCTGCTCAATCCGAGGCCTCTTATTCACCCACGCCTGAAGCGGTCAGAGCCAAAATTTCTTCAGCACCTCCATACATCCTGACCTATCTACATACCAAATCTAAGCCAAAAATATTCATGGGTTTGGGTTCTAGGAGATATTTTAGAGATGACAACTTTTTTTTGAAACACCCTGTAGAACGGCAGAAGCAGCACCTTTCCAATTCTCAGGTTCTGTTTAAATTTTCAGCGAGGTCAAATTCTCACTAATCGGTTTGTTGCAAAGCTATATCTAACGTTGATGAAACCTTAGAAAGGCGGTCACAAAATCGTATATGACGAGTTCATTACCCCTTCTACCTGATAGGACCACGAAACCTTAAATACGCTCCATCACTATGGCAACCCGACCTGTCACGGAAGTAGCCGACCCGTTATGATCGGGAAGGCGTCAAAGGGTTTTTGCTATAACTGCGACCATGGTACTTAGCGGAACGTTAAATCCACTAATGATATTCTACCTAATTACCTTTTCTTCTGCTTTGCATACACGGCGGACCCATCTGAGCAGAATTAATGGTCGCCTCAGGAAGGTGAGAGAAGCAGCTACTCTGTCGATTTCACGTAACATTTGCCTGAATCTCGTATCCATCTTGTACGTAGATGTACATTTCTTTATACGGCTACTCCATGCAGCAGACCGGTGGTTGTTCATACACACACTGTCTACATATGTTTTCGGTACATCATAAGATGATCGATATAGAAGCTTCCTATATAGGGACGCTTATCATATAGAAGCTTTGCAAACACTTCTGGTGAACATTTCTCATTAGTGTCTTTTTAGTTGCACATGATCAATAAGGCATGGTGAGTTCATCTCAGCCATATTGGGCGAGACCCAGAGCGCACGGCGTNTAAGTGTTCATCATTCCATTGCACATCCCGAATACCCAAATTGGAATATTGTCTGCGTTCAGCCTATCAGGACGGCAGAAGCAGCACACCTTTCCAATTCTCAGGTTCAGTTTAAATTTTCAGCGAGGTCAAATTCTCACTAATCGGTTTGTTGCAAAGTTATATCTAACGTTGATGAAACCTTAGAAAGGCGGTCACAAAATCGTATATGACGAGTTCATTACCCCTTCTGCCTGATAGGACCACGAAACCTTAAATACGCTCCATCACTATGGCAACCCGACCTGTCACGGAAGTAGCCGACCCGTTATGATCGGAAAGGCGTCAAAGGGTTTTTGCTATAACTGCGACCATGGTACTTAGCGGAACGTTAAATCCACTAATGATATTCTACCTAATTACCTTTTCTTCTGCTTTGCATACACGGCGGACCCATCTGAGCAGAATTAATGGTCGCCTCAGGAAGGTGAGAGAAGCAGCTACTCTGTCGATTTCACGTAACATTTGCCTGAATCTCGCATCCATCTTGTACGTAGATGTACATTTCTTTATACGGCAACTCCATGCAGCAGACCGGTGGTTGTTCATACACACAGTGTCTACATATGTTTTCGGTACATCATAAGATGATCGATATAGAAGCTTCCTATATAGGGACGCTTATCATATAGAAGCTTTGCAAACACTTCTGGTGAACATTTCTCATTAGTGTCTTTTTAGTTGCACATGATCAATAAGGCATGGTGAGTTCATCTCAGCCATATTGGGCGAGACCCAGAGCGCACGGCGTTCAACATTCAACATAAAGTGTATAAATCAACTGCCTGAAACAACAGGCAGGAAAAGCTGACACATTCGAGCTTCTTTTTAAATAGTTCCTCGTAACAACTTATAGAAAAACATCAGCAAAATGGATGCCCATTTGATATTAAGAAAATGAGAGAAAAATGGTGCGTTTGCTCGTGTCGTAGTTAAGAAGTTGTAAGAATAGCCGTGAGGGATACTGAGTTAGCTCATCCACTATCGACTGTATAGTGTACCTTAGAACTGAAAACATCACATGTAGGAGGAGTGTAAGTGCAAATAAGGAAAGTAAACAGGAGTTCATTCCATTAGACATGAAAAAGGCTCTGGTGATTTAAGTGTCTGCATTTCATGTTGGCATGACGTACGCGTCTACTGCCGTGAATAGTAATGAGTGGAAGCAAAAAGTATTAGATTCATGTGGCATTTTAGGCGTTGAGGTTCTGTGCGTTTGAAGGAAAGGGAAAAACCAGAACTCTGATCAAGCACCAGTCCACTTGAGAAGAAAACTTTTCCGCTTCATATCTCAAAACAATTCCCAAACTTAGAGATGCATCCCTGATTATCTAGTCTACTATGACCTGTCGAATTATTCATAATCCGAATTATCTTACTCCCAAAAGAATAGAGGACCTTGTCAATAAGGAATGTAAATCCGGCCGACTCTTATTAGAATAGGCAACATTCCAGGATTCTCATTTCATGGCTGTATATCATTTTCCATATTTGTACTCCAACTCTCTCTTCCTATGATGTCCAAGCGACACTCATAAGAAATTATTTATAGACCAATCATCTTAGACGGCAAGTGAACCCATGTAACGGCTACAGACTCAGCCATCGGCGCCTCTTGTTTGGTTTCAGATGATATGAACGTAAATCTGCTATCGACTACCTTTCTGTCAACAGAAAAAGGTTTGATCTGCTGGGAGTTTGGTTCGTCGACCTGATGAGCCTTGGCTACCGTTGTGGCACGATTTGAATGCCGGGGGCATAAATATAGGAATAAATGTCGCCAAGAATACAAAGGTTTCTTTGCGAGAGAAAAAAATCTCGCTTTAGTGTATCAACCTTGAAAAGGTTTCCTCCGGGAATGCGTTATGTGTTTTTCGTCATCAATAATTTCAAACTCATCATCCGAAAACATTTTTCATTCCGCCGTTAGCGATGAAGGTCGACGTTCACAAGACAATGAAAAATGGGTTGCGAGGAGACCTATCGCCTCCGTAGCGCTTCTTCTGCAATTCAAGGACAATTTACCAAGGACGTGCATAGAATGTTCGGAAAAGAAG
Source organism: Notospermus geniculatus (assembly GCA_002633025.1). Taxonomy (NCBI): domain Eukaryota; kingdom Metazoa; phylum Nemertea; class Pilidiophora; order Heteronemertea; family Lineidae; genus Notospermus; species Notospermus geniculatus. The sequence goes on from NMRB01000212.1 coordinate 80,239, forward strand.
GTGTACATTGCCAGGAAACAATCTACCATGCACGCAGAGTGCAATGCGGAACTACTGTACATTTAATGTACATGAACGTGTACATGCGTTCTTCGATTTCCTTGTCGGCGTGCACAGGTGAAACCATTTATTGCATTTTCTCCTGAAACGACACCAAAAATGCCAAAATCGCACTATTTTATTAGGTCACAGAGACCCGCTGGCTTTGCACTGCCGCTGAATCTGGCTCTTCCTACATTATCAAAGGCGTCAGTGTCAGTTACAAGTCAGAGACCTTAAACAAGAATTTAAGAGAGTTAAGACTCAAAGTCAGTAACATTGGGATGTCAAAACTAATTATTCGAGCTTTTGACTAATGAAATGGAATCCTGATTGATCATTTGGTCTATTAAGGAAGAAGACTAACCAGATAATGACAAGAAATTTGAAGGAAATCACGTTTTCGGCTTTCCCTGCTGTTTCTTTTAAAATTCTGGAGCAACGATTAACTCTTGTGAGCAGTAGGATGCCCATCTGTTGAAGAGTGCTAGCTGCCTCACTATTCATTTTGCATGAAGAAAAATAGGTGACATTATTCCAGATCAACTGCATGGATTCACACTCAATCACTCGAAGGCAATTTATTTCCCTTAGACTTGAACGCACAGAACGTAAACTAGAGAAGAATGAATCAGCGTTTTTCAAACACTTGGCGACGCCGCCGTCTTACATTATCCACACTTACCAATAGCAATGTCGGGTGAACAAGACGGGGATATTCTTCGCCCGTGCGCCGACTAGTCTCTCAATCACGTTTGAGAGCTTAGACAGGATTTGAACAATGCTCAACAACAAATCAACCACTCTTGAAATGAATAGGAAACCATGAGCCATGTAGGCGCATGTGCAGAAGTGGAGAAAGACAATCTTGTCGTGAAATCAATCTTATTTTTCCTGGGGAATTTTTCACGGCTGCCACAAGCAGTGGACGCCGCATCCGTAGCCGGTCCCGAGTTTCTTAACTACCATTCACCATAAGAACTAAATTAATCCTCAGTAGGCGTTGCTAAGCAACCTAACCCGCAGGTCAAAACTCCCTTTCTCCTTTAATGCCCTACATGAATCGACGCAACACGGTAGCCAATCTCACGATACCGCTAACTCCCGCGAGGCTCAGGCTTTTGTGACTTAAAGATGATTTTTGCGACATCGATCCGGCAGTGGGTAGCTTCTGTCAATCACGCCACGTATCCATCACGCAGGATCCCTGTGGACCTGACCCATAATCGATTTTGCCAGCGATCGAGTTGTGCTACCAATTAGCAGGAGAGAGATTACACGGACTTGACCTTTGAAGGTCACAATCAGTGGGTACACATTCGATGTTAGAATATCATCAGTCACTTGCCTTAATAACGCACGTCACCAAAAAAAGGAAAAGAAAAAACTAAACAGGAAGATATGAACGTGCAAGGAATACAGTCGGTAAAAAAATGTGAATTTCCCTCAGTTGTAAGTCATGTCATGAGCTGCACTTCCGTACGAAGACGGCTACACGTTTGAATCCGCACTCATTTCCTTTTGAGAGAGACGGCTTCTGCCAAATTTGCTACACAGGAACAATGATTGTCAAAACTGTCTACCGATTTTTGTCCGCTTTCAGATTTTGCTATTCCGAATAGATCGAACGCCCAACACATCGGCGCAGGCAGTAACATCGGCGAACCCATTACATAGACAAGTTTCTTGCCTCCTTCCTCGAGGAATCTAGCCCCACCGAATCAAACGGCCCACGTCTAATAACAATCAGATTTGTAGAGAAAGCAGACGAACATCTCTGACGCAATCGAGCGGAGAAAATGTCGCTGCAAAAAGTAGGTAACAGCAAACGCTTCGCTTTTCGATTCATTCGCTTACGTCTGTGACAGAAAATTTGCTAATTGTTCTCGAAAAACGCGTCTGCATTAGCAACCTCCTTAGGCAGTAAGAAGAAAGCCTTTGATCAGGAGGATTCAGTCGTAATCACCATGTTTTGCCAACGAGATCACGAAGATGCGTCTCTTGCTGAAACAAAGCCGTGTCGCCAGAACTGCGGCGTTACTTTTCACGACAAACCTGTAGAACTACCGCTACTGGGAGGCGGTGTGAGCGGTAGGACATTTTTCGAAGTTTGGTCCCCAGAGGCCTGTTGCACTGCTTCAAAGGCTCTTGATGCAACGGCTTCGGTACTATGACAGCTCGCAGCAGCGCCGCCTACCGGTATGAAAAGTCATGCGAGTTCCGCATTGAGCGGAAGTGCGGTGACGTCACGCAGTGGCGTCGAGGTTGCCATTTTGTTTAGGACAGGAAGCATAACAGCGACTAACTCTGTCCTTTTTCCTGTCTGCTGGAACGAACAGCACAAAAGGACTAAGTGGCGGCGGCACGATAATGCAAAAAACTTACTCACACCCACTTTGCAGTTGTCGGTCACCCCGAATCTGCTCATTTTACCCGAACACTAATCAGGTCGAGTAAATGACGTTGATCATAATCTCGATTATTGCGCACGCCAATTTCCATCAAGTCTGATTGACTTGATATTTGGTCCCCAGAGTTGAGTTATAAGCCATCAACCACTAATTGAACACAAACATTGCTGATGTACGCACTGAGTGGCAGCGTTTAGCGTGTGTATCGTGCAGATCGAGGCTCCAGGGAGCAGGATACATTGGGAAGTTCCCATCAGATCGTTATGTATCGGAATCAAGATGAAATCCTTAAAGGGACGTCTACGTTCTGCAGAACAGACACCTTCATCGTGCCAAACAGGCTCCGATATCGTTGTTGTCCGTGATCGGTCCCAAATCCACCAAATGTCACATGAGCGATCCAGTGTTTGAACTTGGCTGTGCAAGGTGAGACACGATACACGGATGAGCCAGCCCTGAATCCCCTTCTGATCCTTTAACCTCTAAAAAGGGCAGAGTGCAAATGGGAGACGAAAGCTTTCGGCAACGTCCCTTACCCCAGGGTGGATGGATCCGTGTTTTTTCCACGACCTTTTAAACTGCTCGCACTTATTGAATCTTTTTTTTTCAATCGTAAAGCTCCTCCTTGCGAAATGACAAGACAATCGACTAGTTCCCGTTAGGCGATTCGTAATATCAGTTAGTTTCACTTACTAGTTATTGAGTTTTCTTGATGAGTGAACATTTTTTTATATCGATTGAAGAGATGCACGTATATCAAACTGAAAAGAAATGAGGAAGTTCTTTTTTTATCGGGAACTCGACTGATTTGTGAGGAACAACTGAGCTGTGAATATGCACTGATATTGATAACACAAGAAATGTCACGCTTTTGTCTATTTATTTACATTGCGACAAAAGAAATGTCACGCCTACATGTATGTGTATTTATTTACATTGTGACAAAAGATGAATGCCACGCCTATGTGTATTTATTTACATTGTGACAAAAGAAATGTCACGCCTACATGTATGTGTATTTATTTACATTGTGACAAAAGATGAATGCCACGCCTATGTGTATTTATTTACATTGTGACAAAAGAAATGTCACGCTTATGTGTATTTAGATTGTGACACAAGAAGTCACTCTTCTATGTGTTTACATCGTGACTCAGGAAACGTCACATTAGTGTGTATGTACTTACACGTTGTGACTTCCTTTCGCTCACTGTGATGAGGATAATAATTAGGATGCGAAAACTTTGGCATTTGACAGTTTATCCTGTCTTTAAAAGCCACCAAACACTTTGATAACGAGAAATAAAGTCAGCCACTAAGTAACTCGGCTTATGATAATGTGAACTCAGAAAAATTGCCTCCAAGCATCGGCAGATTGTTTGTCTAGCATCTGTCACGTGCATACACATGTATATGTACATGTACATAAAAGACTGACGAGGGACAGGCACTAAATGAATTACAAAATGGCTGCCAATATCGATGACGTAATGGCTGTGATTGGCGATACCTACATGTATGTTCTCATCGCTTCCTTTCTAGGAGTGGTCATTACAACTCATTGAATTTGAATCCAACAGCGAAGAAGATTGATCTGTTTTACTCACTGCTTTTGAAGCACGAAGTCGGTAGATTACATTCCCTCTGAACACGCAACCATTGGAATTAAAGCGTAGCCAGATTAAAAGTTAAGAAATGAGCTTTGTGTCTTTTCATCCGTAGCATCCAATGATGGAATAGTCCGTTTACGACATCGTAAATGCAGTCACGCAGATTCCCGTAGTCATGGTTTTTATCGCCTTTCGGATGCGACACGCGACCTCCGCCATCTTGGATTCCCAATACACCCGATATTTAACCATTAATTTACATAGTGGTGGATTATGTACAATGCACGACGTGGTATGACCAGGGAGTCTTTGTTTCAAAATGCGGTTTGGGGTTCTACGTAGAGCACGGCCATTGCTGTCTCTTGTAAAAGTTTAGGCCTGAATGCATACCTGTAGGCCAATGTACACGACAAATGTACATTTATTTGCTACGACCTAACCCGCCGGCCATGGAGGATTTCCTTTATCGTTTATGGCCTAGTGGTTGGCCTCCGAGTTGGAAGTTTGGCAACATCGAGCTTGGTACCTGGATGCATGACATGCAGGTGTGACACAACAAAATAATACAGAATTTCACCGTGGATATTTGCAGCGAATTCAACGTGCACCGTTCTTCATCTTGGCATGTGATAGAATATCCAACGAACGATGTGCAATAATTTAGGCGTGAAAATTCAATCAAAAATTTATAATTTAGTAATACTTGAGTATCATCATTGGAACGAACAAAAAACTTCCTTGATAACAGAAATGACAAACCAGTGGTGAATTTGCTGTAATCAGGTTATGAATCTTACGCGGGGATTTTTTTCACAAAAGAGTGAAAACTGATAAAGTTGTTACATCTGTCGTGTAGCCATGCACAATAGCGAATAAGACTAGTGAGAATCTAGCGTTTGGCGGGCAAGTTGAGCCTAATTAGATAGAATCTAACGTTGGGGAGTTTTCAATGGGGCTGGCGGCTCGTACTCGCTGGTACATCATTATTTCCTATTGTACATCACCCCTCACTGCTCGGAGCCTACTACATTTTACCTTCATTATTGGCCAGTGATTTAATTTTGACTTCATACAGTGCCTTCATCAGGTAATAAGCATTACAAATGAAGACGAATATTAGATTGGGCCGCCACGCAAATGGACGGCTAGAAATTGCGAATAATACCAATAGACTGAACGAACGCATCAGTTTTCATTACGGCAATTCGCCTGATCGGCAAGCTGCGTGATTGTCATGCGCAGTCACACGTTCAGTGATGGCAACTTCCTGTAAGGGTTCCATTTCCTGGTTAGCTGATGGCGGTGTTTTACCAGCGATTACTATCCTCTACTATCACTTAGATACCAAGGATTCGGTTGATATGCTTCCTCCTTAATAAGGATGGCGTACAATCATGATGTACGGTCAGTAAATCAAGAAAGCAAGCGTGGGTAGAAATCGTTGTAACGTCACGTAATCCACGACCTTTTCGCCTAGGTACATTGTGTCGATTTTCAATTTCAGAACTAATATCGGCTGTACTTTTAGCAGTCGCGATATCTATATCTTGTCTAGCATTTCATGTGCTTGTACTTTTCTTCCACAGGTGTGTCAAAGTATGTAACATCATGCGATGCGGATTACGTTCTGCATCACAAGGGAAATACAGTAATGATTTACCTCGTTGTAAATGGAGCATATCCAAAATTCGGTTGAAACGTGTGCTTGTATAGATACATACAAATGCCACATTGCTTTTGGCTGAACAACATGACAGGCCTACCACTGAGAACAAAGGGCGTCATCGAAACGCTGTGAGCTTTTGGGTTGTCGCCAATGGCACAGCACAAATATCGAAGAAAATTGCTGTACGGCTCTCCCTTTAAGGTCATAGTGATGGAGCAGCCCCCGGTGTTCTCCCCACGGCCAGGTACCAAAGGTTAATATTCCAGGACATGCTGTGTCATGAATCTTACACACCTACGGAAACTCAGGGACCATAAATCATATTGGTGATATTCCCTTAAGAGCACGCCTGCGCAGTGTGTTTACCGGAACATTTTTATTAGGAAGGCGCAGACGGTTCGACGCATCAAGAATCGCTGGTTGTATGTAGAGTGGAAGGTTTTTCATGTCCCAGAAGCAATAACGTATGTCAGAGGGTGACGTAGGCGAATGGGTTCATAAATAAGTTACAAAGAGTATTTTTTCAATTATAGGGTAGAATCGAAGAATGTGTCAAAAGCATTTGTCAAACATCGTAACCATTGTTTGCCTTTAAGGTGTGCGTACAGTGAACAAAGAAGGTAGGATTATGAAAAACGATGTTGTTGCTGTTCGTCGTGATGGTGAAGTGGACCTTCTTTCCCAGCGCAGGTGATCTACTGAGTATTAGTTTCCTCTAGCTCTGAGCCAAATCTGCTGTATATGGCCTCAACACCCGATTCAGTGATGAGGTTCGGCAAACGACCAATCAACGGCGAGCTACACTCAGCTCTTGGGAGCATTTCACATACACACGAATTACACGTGTATTTGGTAAGCCTAGCCAGGAAAGTAAACTTGGGGGGGAAAGCGGCCATTTGATGGCTTTTCCCCCTCAATCTCATGATCTGCTTTTCCAAGCAATCATCTTCATGACTCCCAGTAACATGCTCTGAATGTTTAAGTGATGGTATCATGAGATTCCGGACAGCGTTAAGCCCGGCCCGGCGATAACGATGTTAAAATTACCGCATCCTATTTGGCTACTTTAGGCCATTCCTTCGCAACTGTTGCCGAACCTTCATAATGAGCCCAGGGAAACTCGCCGGGGTTGAACTTCGACTTTTGGAAGTTTCACTAGTGCTGATGGCTTTTACGGTCGTTCCGGTGGATGAGGTGGCATGTTGATG
>NMRB01000212.1:88019-98044 GCA_002633025.1 Notospermus geniculatus
CATGTCACAGATTCTGTCATAAACCGTACAACTGTCGTGTATAATTTGACTTCTTGCGCTGAGGAATTAATTACCCGTTCTCTGATTCATGAGTTAATGGATGCTATTTGGCTATCCGGCAATAAAAATCCGGTCAGGGGACTGTTTGCCCGAAGAAACCAATAATGAGCGCCGTTTGTGTTAACAACGCATCAGGGGGCAATAATGAGACTAATGTTTTGACTTCTTTTCCTTGATTGTCTGTGGTGGGTGCATACATAATGTGGAATGACCTTGTATTGAACTGCCATGGCGGGAGACTGATAAGGAGGGTGTAGGAAATTCTGGATCGATCACGCTTAATTTGACTTATTAGGGAACGGCTTGACCGATTGGTTTCGACGGGCGCATACAAAACGTGGAAGGGTTGATATAGCAGACTCGGTGACAGATGAAGTGGAAAGGTCACCTTGAGTAGCGAGTTCTGAGTTGCTCGTGTTTCGAACATTCTGCATAATGCATCGTGTAGAAATCGGCTAACCTCTTCCTACACTCTGCAGCCAGCAGCCAGATTCCGTGTTCAACGCTTTGGGATTTCCTCGTGCGCCCAATCAGAAGCCTCGTTTCTTCGTCGTTCACGGAAGAAAAAATACCAATGATGTCATTTCATCAAATTTTGATTGGTCAACGTCATTACCGGGAACACGTCATGCACGTGGGTCGGTGCAAGCTTTGCCATGATTGGTTGCTATTTTTGGGACCGGGAAATCCGTTGAACACGGAATGTGGTTTGCTTGCGTGAAGGTCAAGGGAGGAGAAGCCGAGTCTTGACCTGAACTCAGTGAAGATGGTTTCGAAATGACTAGGCACGCATTGAGACAGTCAGTCATCTTCATCATATTAACAGTTAGATCTGATCTTGAAATCTAAGTCAAAATTGACAAAAATGTCATTATCATGGACTTTCTGTGGCCTCCGGTTCGTGACACAGTATCCGAGAACTGTTGCTGATGATGGGGCCGGCGTGACCCTTGACTACCACATGAAAAGCTTCCCTTCATCTCGTCTGAAATCACGGTAGGTTGGAGTTTGACATGACAGAAGGCATCCCACCCCGCCTTACCAAATCAAATGAAGTGCATTTTGTGTTTATTCAATTTTCATCCACCCTGTCCTTGAGAAATGCCAATAGAACTTGTGTTAATTCTCACCATGCCTGTTGAGGCAAATCAAGCGATGAATACATCGACGAAGGGAAATGGATTAAAAGCACTTGGTTGTCGACGTTACACACTTCTCGTTGTTTCTGCATGGTTGAGTATACCGTACTTTCACATGCGAGCGTTCCATCAGACCAATATTCAGGCTCTGCCAAAATGTAGATGAGTATTGTACCGAGCCAGCCAATGACAGACGTTCAACTTATGGCTGTTAAGCACCAGCCTACAGCCTACACTGTAGACCTGTGTGAACCGTGCATGCCATGGTCGGTTTTACGTACATGTATGTAACAGGTTCGAATAGGAGCAATCAACCGCGCTTGTCGCCAAAAGACGGCAGCAAATTTCTAGCGGACCAATACAATGTAAAATTCTCCTGATTGGTGCTCAATCAGCCATTGGGTCCGCTAGGCATTGAATTGGGCCGTAGTGACACCTTGTCAACTGACTGACAGCTCTTATTGATTAGACTATAATAAAGTCCGACCGGGATTGGTCAATGCCGTTGCCCCTCGCAACCGTCAACCATGGTGAGAACCACAATCGCATGGAAGTAGCCTACTATATTTTTATCGTAATTCTGACCGAAAAAATACTTTCTTGTGGTTTAATTTTTAGAAGACGATAAAAGTATATTACCTTGAATTTGTAATGGATGAATATCTTCGGAACAGTCTTCAGTGTCATTCTGTAAAGAGAAACAATGGCTAGAATATTAGACAAATACGTGGGGTTTGGTTCAAAGAAGGGCAACGTGAGCTGTTGTATGTTTCCATGAAAGAAGGATATCAGGTGCCCAGTCATCATTAGTGTAAGACATTATCCATAAAAAACCATTAAGAGAATTGTTTGCTCCCATAAATACGGATTTCGATTACGGTCCCCGTCGATATTTTAGATGGAATTATGGCTGAGAAGGGTGCCGGTCCAATCTGGAGACTGTACCACGATATGAATTATTACTTGTGGGTGTTTTTTCGTGTGAAGCGTTGCCTAGGTGATGTGATACAATCATTTTCTGTCGACCACTCGATACCGTCTGGCATAAAGTTTGCCAAATGTTTATGGTTGTTCGTGATTCCCTTTCCAATGCTCCTATTGTGTGGATCAGAAATGAAATACCACGAGAGACGGGAGTAGGATAATACTAGATACTATTGTATTGTCCACCTCTGTACGGTACATCGATGAGTCACAGACGAATGAAGAAAATTACACAGTTGTAACAAAAATGTCTGCTGCGTATCACACAGCCTGGATTAATTCGGATATACAGACGATGTAATCCAAGTTGTAGTTTACAATGGTTCGATCACCAGCGCTTTTTGATCGTACACAGTGTTGACATATCGTAAAGGTGAATTTGTGAAAGGAACTGGAGTAAAAATTGTTACATCTGCTTTGATTTGTTATGCCACAATGGCGGACGTCGCCCAATGGAGACTTCCACGATGCATCAAAACGTTAAGTAATGAGAAGTCAGCGCGCATCCTTTTCTAAAAGTTCGATCAAAGCGTTTGAATCGAGAAACTGCAGTACAGAATTATCGAAATTGTTATTGAACGTTCCCCGCCGTGCATGATTTAGACAGTGTTTTCAACACAGATAATGAGGCCTGTTTTAGGGGTGAAGGAAACGCTACATTTACAATCATGACAGACATCCCCTCATTACTGGTCACAGCGTGGATAATAGTTCCGATCCCTCAGAGAAAACATTCCCTACAAGATTAGTGTAATTGACGTTCATAGTGACAATAGCTATTGAAGCTAGATAAATAGAACCGACACAAGATTGAAGGCTGGGTTCGGGATGATATCACCGCGTAACGTTTGTTACAATTTGTGATATCGATCCGGCCCCGCGCATTTCTCCTTGGGCGCGGCTTTCCACGCTACGCTAGCGGATGGATTCCTTTGTTCGTTCAGTAGCTTTAGGCTACTATCTTCCAGGTGCCCCGAACAGGCAAAACAGATAATGAAGCGTCACTGAGGCCGACGCTCAGACTGGACTTTCTGTTGTCTTTCATTACCGGCAGGGACAAGGTTCTTTGTCGTTGTCAAAGTTGTAAGAAGAACGTACTACCAAAAAGTCTGTTGAATACGATTCATCTCCACCACAGTCTGGGGAGTCCTCTTCGTTTTTGGACACAAGCCTTCCATAAGGGCCCAAACCACCTTGGATGAGGTGATGGAATCATGACCGCAAACTGGATGTCGACTGATGAAGAATCCCTTTGATTCTGAAGCCAGTGTCTCTCGTCGTCATCCAAGATGGCGACGAGAACGGCCACAGTATCCCTGACACCACATGGCTATTTCTCATACAAGAATTGGCTTCCTGCGGCTATTATAGGAGTGCAGCGGCTGAATACCCGGCATAACTCGACTTTTTCTCGCGGGGCTTTCATTCCGACCCTGCTCACCCCATCAGCCTTCAGGAAGGCCGGAAATATGCCGACAGGAACGGCCGGTAAGGCCGAGACAATTAGATATGTGATTCCTTGTCTTTGCATATTTGATGTGTTGACTGAAAATCGTCGATGTATCCATCTGTTCAGCTGAGGAACAAGAGAAGGGATGAACAATCGGTGTTAAAGAACCATAATTTGGCCTACACAAATCGAACTAATACATGAGTATCCAAAGTCTAACTCTCTGTTTCCAGATGCCGCCTTACTCTTGAGTGTGGACGTAATCAACTGGTACTAGTCACCTCTTGACCAGACGTATATGTACAGCTGACATGGCATGACATTTGTCCTTATGAGGTTGTTTGTCCTGAGTCCAAAGCAGTTTGCTAATAACATGGATGGCGAGTGATGTTCCCATAGAGACGCTAAGAACATATTTAGTTTGTCCTCACTTCGATTTCTGACAAGATGCAGAACCCTGGATCATTAAGTTGCCGCAGCAAGATTCAAGTTAAAATAATTGGTGATAAATTGGAAGCAGTGGTGTTGAAGATGAACGTACAAAAACTTAGATGAGTGGCTTTCAAACCCAATGAACCTTTTTACTTCATATGGAGACGTCCAGTGCACATGAAGAGATATTAAGTCTTCTTTTTCCGTCATTGACAGGCTTGACAGGGCTTTATTAACATGTAATATATAGATCTCCACCTCTTGGTGACATGCCAGATACAAGTGTGGGTTCAAGTTGGCCAGGGTCTGCGGTTTGCCAATGCAGGAAGCAGCGCTGCTCTCTTAATGCGAGATACCACCAGCAGTAACCGCAAAAACGTCTGCGGAGCAAGCGAAAACATGATTTGTACATTAATTGCATCATCGTATATGCAAAAAACTTTCTTTACCCCAGTGCTTCTATTCCTACACACTGTCGTGGTAGCTGCATGCTTGCCTGATTTTCCGAAAGCGTGATAAATCTGAAGTGAAGTTGTGCACCATAAAGCAGTTGTTCTATGATGCGTAGGAGTGCCATTAACAGAGACCGAGATGAAGGTGCTTTTTGATTGGATAGCATTGATTCAGAGACATCTATTGGCCAGGATTGACATCATGAGAATATTTGAGGTTCTTGGCGCTCGTTCTCTTATCATTTTTGTGCGAAGGGAGATAGTAAAGAGTTTTTGCAAATCCCCCGAAACGCCAATGCGAACGCCAATCCCATTGTTCGATGCCGCGAAGAGAGCAGAGAACAATAGGATAGACGTTCGCGTCGGCGTTTCGCGGGGGGGGGGTGCGAAAACTCTCTTTTCTCAGGACGAGGATCATTGAATGGTTTGGTNTCCAAAGCAGTTTGCTAATAACATGGATGACGAGTGATGTTCCCATAGAGACGCTAAGAACATATTTAGTTTGTCCTCGCTTCGATTTCTGACAAGATGCAGAACCCTGGATCATTAAGTTGCCGCAGCAAGATTCAAGTTAAAATAATTGGTGATAAATTGGAAGCAGTGGTGTGGAAGATGAACGTACAAAAACTTAGATGAGTGGCTTTCAAACCCAATGAACCTTTTTACTTCATATGGAGATGTCCAGTGCACATGAAGAGATATTAAGTCTTCTTTTTCCGTTATTGACAGGCTTGACAGGGCTTTATTAACATGTAATATATAGATCTCCACCTCTTGGTGACATGCCAGATACAAGTGTGGGTTCAAGTTGGCCAGGGTCTGCGGTTTGCCAATGCAGGAAGCAGCGCTGCTCTCTTAATGCGAGATACCACCAGCAGTAACCGCAAAAAAGTCTGCGGAGCAAGCGAAAACATGATTTGTACATTAATTGCATCATCGTATATGCAAAAAACTTTCTTTACCCCAGTGCTTCTATTCCTACACACTGTCGTGGTAGCTGCATGCTTGCCTGATTTTCCGAAAGCGTGATAAATCTGAAGTGAAGTTGTGCACCATAAAGCAGTTGTTCTATGATGCGTAGGAGTGCCATTAACAGAGACCGAGATGAAAAAGGTGCTTTTTGATTGGATAGCATTGATTCAGAGACATCTATTGGCCAGGATTGACATCATGAGAATATTTGAGGTTCTTGGCGCTCGTTCTCTTATCATTTTTGTGCGAAGGGAGATAGTAAAGAGTTTTTGCAAATCCCCCGAAACGCCAATGCGAACGCCAATCCCATTGTTCGATGCCGCGAAGAGAGCAGAGAACAATAGGATAGACGTTCGCGTCGGCGTTTCGCGGGGGGGGGGTGCTCTTTTCTCAGGACGAGGATCATTGAATGGTTGGTTGCTTGTCATTCGCTTGCTTACGAAGGAGGCCAGACCACAGTGCTGAAACACCTTCTGGCTTACAGATTGGTACAGACCAGAAGGTATCTCGGATCGGCTCATGACCCAAACCTCATCCATTAGATTGACGATAAGAGGGGGAGGGCCATTGTTGTTTACAAAGAGGAATTCAGACAGATGATATTGTGGCCATAAATCCTTGGGCTCAGCGAGAGTGCAGTGTTCATTATCTCTTAAGATCCGCAGACAAACCCAATGAAGGAATGTAATTAAATTTTGCCAAGTCTCGAGCGCCCGCCATGTTATGCGTTATGAATGTCGAAGTCGTATTTCTTCCACTCATGGGGAATGAAATTGATTTTATACTTAAGCTATGATTACACGTCACCCTAATTGTCTGCAGTTCATTGTCCAATACACTGACTCTTTTTCTATAGAAGATGTGGTCGTGAACGGTTCAGGTATATTTCTTTGTGTAGAGTGGTTGCTCTCGACACAATGACGTCGATTGTACGCCAAAGTTCCTTCAGGAAAGCATGACGTACTGCAGAATGAGTTTTCGAAATTCCCCGGAAACGCCAACGCCAATCCCAATGTTCGATGCCATGAAGAGAGCGCCGAAGAAAAGAATAGATGTTGGCGTTGACGTTTGGGGACTTGGCAAAAATTCTCCAAATCCACATATTCTACCGAAAATCAGCAGCTGACTAGATGGCCAGTTCATACTCCCTCACAAACCAGTATGCTAAACGGAAAACACCTCTTTTTTCTCGTCCCGCTGCGGTTCCCAACAAAACCTTTTCCGTTTTCCACATACTTGGTCGGCAAGGAAGTATGAACTATGCCCCCTGGGCCCATATTCATAAAATTACTTAAGTCTAAGTGTGGCACTTATCTTTTGTGTTGAACAAAGGATAAGTGTCACACTTAGACTTACATGTACATGTAAGTAATTTATGAATATGGGCCCTGAGCCTGAGTACGATCCCGAGGAGAGTCGAGGTAGCACTGTCGTACATGTCGTATAATAGGCCTAGATCATTAGGCGAGTGACGTGGGAGGTTGTACCATAATTCACTCACTCTCTTTGAAACATTCTGCCTCCTCATACATCAATGATCGGTTTCTAATGATGCAGACCCCTTTTTTCATTGATGACTGAATCAAGACATGAGAGATGAGTACTCTACGTTTTTCTCACGGATCCATTTCTGAAACTTCGAAGCATTTGATCATTTTCCCTTGATTAAGAGAGTGTAAGGTGTATGATGTAATTACGCTCACGCCCAACACGAGATGAAAGGGAATTCAGTCTCCTCCGATCACCCGCCGGCCTCCGATAACGGATTGACTTTCTCGTTAAGCAAACTTCGATAATTAGCCACGCGAATCGAGAGTTTTCTCCGACATGCTCCGGCAACATCGATGGTAATAAGCATTTCTTCATAACATCTTAGCGCCTCTTCATCTCCACGTAGGTAACCATATTCGCGCGGAGAAATACGACGGTGTTTCTTTGCCAGCGCGGTGAGAAGCAGTACATTTTGTATTCATCCGAGGGGATTTAATTATCGACGCACTACTAATCCAGCGGTCGATAAGGCTCTCCGCCGGCCCCATCACTTCGTATCTGTCAAATAATATCTGACATAGGAAAACCGGCCGCGGAAAATACCACATTAGCTCCGTGGTGTTAGTCCTGAGTGCTTTTTGTTGGTGACGCACAGTCACGATGGCCATCCATTGAACACGTCTGAAAATATTATAACCATTTCCCGGTAGAGCACTCAGAAGTAAACAACAGCAGCTTTTTATCAATTACCCTTTCGTTGGTCAGTAAATTGGTTCCTGATCTCGCCGCTAGGGCTAAAGTCGTCCATATTAGACCTAACGGTGAGATATGGAACTAATCCAGCTGGCGAGGCATGAAAAATGGCTGACATACTGGCAGGGTGTGACGATTTGATGAAAGAGCAAATATTTTTTTCACGGTTTAGCAAATTTAGAGCAAAATGTTGGTGATGTCTGCCTCCATTTCCCGTATACAATCTACTTTATAGTACCGTATCAGGAAGATGAGCTTTGCTCCCACTGATAATGCACGCCATGACGAAGAGGAACATCAAGTAGGAATAACTAATAAAACAAGACAATAAGATCCCACTCACGCTTCCCCGGATATCACGTTTAAATGCATCTTTGCTCACGTGATGGAGAGTTTCATGCAATATTTAACATTAACGCATGTTTTTAGTATATTTTCTTCACATGATTTATTCATCCGCCAGATCTTGTTCATCGCGTGCGTACACTGTACGAGGACCATCCTGACCTTTGTTTATCATCTCTCAAACTTTCATAAGTAAATACATGATGAGGACTCTCGACAATGTACAGGATATTTGGGAGTGTCACCGGCCAGGGTCATGCATGTTTTACGACAGGCTGGGATCAAGTAGCAGAACATAGTTTGATCATCTTACCGGGGAGATGACTGGGGATTTCTATTAGGAAATGGCCACAGCTGTTTCGGGGCTCCCCCTTTTGGGGAGACAGTGACCGACAAGGCTGGGCTTTTAAAAGAACGACATATTCTATAGGCGTTCCGCCATGTAATGTTGGCTTTCTATGGGCAACTCAACCGTAGAAACTATGGGCAATTATTTGTGTCACTGGTCAAGACGTCAGTCGTAAGGACATCAACAGTACAACGGTGTCGCGGGAGAAAACTCTCACGTGGGGAGCACCTTGAGTCGTGCCTTGTTAATTACACGTAGCCCTCTTCTAAAATCCCCCGCCTATTTCATCACGGCCCAACAACCGATTTTATGACGACCGAGATGATTAATTCACGCCAGTGGTTATATAATATAGGAGAAAAGATGAAAATTAATTAGTTATGGTGGACTGATTAGGAATTTGAATAGGATATGACGAAGATATAATTAATCGATTAGTCAGCTAGGATGGTAATTATATGCGCTTAAGAGAGCGCGTTTGAGGGCAGATTGGATGACTTCGGATTGGAAATATTGAATTTCTTGTACTCATGATCACCCAGAAAAGAACGAATAGCTCTTGATGTCATGGTCACGTGACAAGCTAAAATTCATACCTTTAATTCCCTTCACAATCTTAATGGTGTTACATACATGTAGGCGCCGTGGGGTTCATGGATGCGATCGAACCTTCTTTTAGATACAGCATTTGAATCCGATTGTGGAACGCCCCCGCCGGAAAAACCGAAAACCTATATCTATGAGAAAAAGCCCCTTTTCTTTTTATCCCCGGCAATGCCTACGTTGATATCTATAAAGAGAAGCCTACGTCTCGCCAATTCAAAAAAAACGGGTCTTTGTTTCATGAAAGCGGAAGGCGTAGATCTCCTGGTTGTCTTACACTAACTAGTCAGCCATCGATATAAATTACTGCCAGCCATCAATACAAATTATAAAGCCATCCTGGAGAATGTGCGGCACCGGAAGTGACGTCAATAACACGAATGATGGCCGACCAGAGAGCGGAAGCATGCGTAGGAAGGTGGGGGAATGAATCGTGGTGGACGGAAGGGCCATCTACCGGTATTGCTGAAGCTGCACCTGAATGGTGTGGACGGAAGGGCCATCTACCGGTATTGCTGAAGCTGCACCTGAATGGTGTGGACGGAAGGGCCATCTATTGCTGAAGCTGCACCTGAATGGTGTGGACGGAAGGGCCATCTATTGCTGAGGCTGCACCTGAATGGTGTGGACAGAAGGGCCCGATCTACTGCTGAAGCTGCACCTGAACGGTGTGGACGGAAGGGTGTGGACATGTGGGCCATCTATTGCTGGAGTTCCTCCTGAATGGCGTCGACGAGATCGCCATCTAGGCATATTGCCGAGGCTACACCTAATGGTGAAGCGAGAAGGCCATCTATCGCTTAGGCTCCAGTTCCATAGAGCTCACGTTGACACTTTTCACGCGCCACGCTTCACGTTTTCCTTTCGTTCCTCGGAGAAAGCATGTCACAGGACAGGTAATGTGTGCCTCGTTGTGCGCTGAATCGAGGAACGAAAGGAAAACGTGAAGCGTGGCGCATGAAAAGTGTCAACGTGAGCTCTATGGAACTGGAGCC
>NMRB01000212.1:98171-146830 GCA_002633025.1 Notospermus geniculatus
ACGTTGACGACATCCAATGTCTTACCTTTCTGAGTCCCTGTCTTCACCGTAGTTGTAGATGACGTATGACGGCAGATGCTCGGTGACCTTGTCATGTATTCCCATATCGCCGGCGACGCTTTTCAATGACAAAAACCAAGATTTAATGGTGACAAATCCGGCTCCATCTCGAATGACGCAGTCTGCAGCATCCCCGGCATCATCATCCGCATCGGATGCAGACGGTAATGGCCGCCTGTATCGTCTGCTGCCGACTTTCATTGATCCTCCAGACAATAATGCTATGTCTTCTCCTGCATATCCTTACATCACTTTCAGTAGGTCACGTGACATGCAAACTCGGTCCCTCATTGGCGAAGAGGATATCGACTTTGTATATATGAGCAAAACGAGGTAATTATCCGGCAGCCTTTGCATATTTTAAACATGCTTGGCGAGTGCTATTGGAATTTATTGCGGCTTGAAGTGAATTTATTCATTTGCACTTTACTTCAATGAATAATGCGCCGGGGACCATGGCAGCATTGTAATGCACGAGGCAGAGATATAGCGCTTACTTCTGCATATTGATCGTGAATTGCATTTATTAAGTTGCAATTGTAATGGTAATATACTGCTCTCCGGTGCTATTCACTCACGAGAAGTTCCCAATTATAAGAAGCTAGTTAGCCCCGGGCGCATGAACACTGCAGCACCCTTGATGCATTTTTTATGTACTTCAAATTGAAATTGATTCAGACTCGCTATCTGACATCCTGGTTTGTCGTCTGCCATGAAAACTATTAAAGTGATAAAAGGAAATGGTTTTCTCGGACGGGGAAATGGATCAGAATCATTTCATGACGTCACTGACCTTGAACTGTTGAAGGTCAAAAGAATGGACAAGAATAAGTGATTTTCGACTGCTTAACCCAACTTTTATGACGTTCCAAATGAATTACATTGTACCGATATTGTCCAACACAAATCAACCTGGCGCGGCATTTTTCACAGGAACCACGGGGAAAATGGAAGGGATAACCTGCCCATACGTGTGGATTCCGTAGTGTAGTGGTTATCACATCTGCCTAACACGCAGAAGGTCCCCGGTTCGAAACCGGGCGGAATCATTTTTTGTCATTTTAACAGCGACAACCAATGTTTTAGTTTTTATGACGTTGAACTGCTGTGTCCTTGAACGTGAACTGTTGAAGGTCAAACGGAATGGATCAGAAAAGGGATTTTTGACTGCTTATATAACTTTTATGACGTTCCGAATGATCACAGAGATAAGTACCGATAATGTCGAAGACAAATCACCCCCGGTGTGACAGGAATCAAACGTCCAAGGAATGCACATCCGCCAAACAATAGCCCACTACTTGAAGGTGTATTCAAATGGTCATGGTCTCTCTAGTCATATATTCTAATCCCTCGCTGAACGATAAGACCGGTCTTTGATTCCAGGGGGACTTGGATTCCTTTCACACCTGCGTTTTCTCACAGTAACCACGGGCCAAATGGAAAGGATGGGCCGCCAATATGCGTGGATTCCGTAGTGTAGTGGTTATCACATCTGCCTAACACGCAGAAGGTCCCCGGTTCGAGACCGGGCGGAATCACTTTTTTTCATTTTAACAGCGACAACCAGGATCCACGGATCAAATAGAAAGGATAAACCGCCAATATCCGTGGATTCCGTAGTGTAGTGGTTATCACATCTGCCTAACACGCAGAAGGTCCCCAGTTCGAGACCGGGCGGAATCATTTTTTTTTTCATTTTAACAGCGACAACCAGGATCCACGGGTCAAATGAAATGGATAACGCGGCCATATCTGTGGATTCCGTAGTGTAGTGGTTATCACATCTGCCTAACACGCAGAAGGTCCCCGGTTCGAAACCGGCCGGAATCACTTTTTATCTTTTTAAAAAGGGAGACTCCATTCATTGTGTAAAATTTTGAATTTTTGAAATATCATTCATACAAATTCATTGATAACTGCAACATGTCATATTTTTTTAAAGCAGCTAACTCATCATTTTAAGCATTTTTATTGTATCCCAAGGGGACCATTGCACAGCACATGTAATGTCATGTGTGCTCAGTGCATATTTATGAAGGTACAACCAATTATAGGCCTAGGCAGTCACAGTATTAGGTCATTCACTACAATAAAAGTCTTCAGCCTATAGACACTAGTGACATCACAACTCATGGCAATTATAGTATCCATGGATTGATAAAAATTCAAAAGTTTAAAATGAGGGAGTGTCCCAAACAGAAATCAACAAGCTGGGGTTTCTCACAGAAACCACTGGTCAAATGGAAAGGATAACCCGCCAATACACGTGGATTCCGTAGTGTAGTGGTTATCACATCTGCCTAACACGCAGAAGGTCCCCGGTTCGAGACCGGGCGGAATCACTTTTTTTTCATTTTAACAGCGACAACCAGGATCCACGGGTCAAATGAAATTGATAACGCGGCCATATCTGTGGATTCCGTAGTGTAGTGGTTATCACATCTGCCTAACACGCAGAAGGTCCCCGGTTCGAAACCGGGCGGAATCACTTTTTATCATTTTGACAGCGACAACTCGAGTGTTCTTGTTTTGGTCGTCGTTTAAAACCTCAGATACCCATGGTGTATCACCATCCCGCAACATCCTCTATCATACTTATGCTTTTTTATGATGCAGTCATCTTCATTTTGCTGAATTATGCACACGAAGTATATTCCAGAACGCTATAATATCATGTCTGTACATTTCAGATCTGCAGTGGTGCAAATAATTAAAGCCGTTTCTCCTTAACATGTCACAGCCTTTCATAGCTTAACATAATGAATACAAAGGAGTTATTATAACCATTGTTGTCTTGTTACCATTTATAATATTGCTTCGTGGTAGTTCAATTATTGACTGTGAATAACAGTGGAAAATAGTTGCCTCGCTGTGAGTCATAGCGATACGAAATGATTCGATTCCTACTGTTTTATACCTGTTTTCAAGAAAGGTTCAATGCGTTTGACGAAATGGCCGACAGGTTGAAAACTTGGACTGAAAACTTGCGGGAAGCTGATTTTCCGAACACGTGCTTCACCAATAGGTGGTTCAATGAACCTGAAGGTTGTGTCGCAAGCGGTAGATTGCTCACCAAGTTGAAGCCAGAGCTGATGAGGTCATCTATCAAGCCGGTGTACCGTTTTCTAGTGGACCAGAACCTTTCATTTGGGAAACACGGGGAAATTTATCAGTCTCGGTTCAAAATGTTGCCCATACAATGAGGGGAGACACTGAGAAACCGTAAAAAATGTAGTACTTAAAGCTGAAAAGCACGATGAAGAATGACACCACAGCACCGCGGTATGGTGCTGTACAGAAAGAAAGTCAAAATCCCTTCGAAGTCCCTTCATAACATGATAGATCACCGATCTTTTTTGGTGGCGCCACTGTATTCAACCTCAGTGGCGAAGCACCAAGAGATGGCGTTTGTATTTATCTATTCCCCCTGTTCTTGTTCATGCAGTTCAGCTTTAACACTCCGGCGGCGTATAACAACAACCAACAGTTGAACCCTTTTGTCTTGCCTTCTCTCGGGCTGGAGTAATTCTCGTCAAGCTCTCCTGTGCCTGGTGCCTGAACCACGTGCCTGATGCAGTCAGAGCGCTTTCCCCTCAGATCGCACAAGGAATGCGAGAAACGGTTGCCCGGCCAACACATTTGTTGATACACCCCGTGGTATGAAAGGAAATAATCGACAAAACTTTGCGTGGTACAGACAAGATAGCAGAAAGCTGCTATCTCTACTTGGCTGAATCCGCTATGTCACTGCTGCACCGTGCAGATAGCTGAAAGAAAGCAAATGGTGTTTGCAGCTTAAAGATGGCCTCCTTAGCAGAGCCGCCCGTGTCACCAGGCGTCCTGTTTACGAATATATCAGCGGTTACCAGACACGACTCGCCGTGAAGAAATCAACTTAATACGCATTGAACTTAGGAAGCTTTTCAATTTTGAACATGTAAATAATCGAAGTTAAACATTGGGCAAACGAATGATATTGATGACGCGTTTCACGGGGAAATAATCCGATAACAGCCCAAACATCGGTAGCGGAAAAATTCAATAATAGTTATTTAAATCACTTTACGCGAAGATTCTTTCGGTATGCATGGGTTGAGTTTGACGAAGTAATGGTGGAGCAGACGACTGATCTCGTTTGGTCTCCAGGAGGCGATGAGTCGTATTTACTAATTCGAATTCGTTGATTGAACGGAAATTGAAGCTAGGTGCCCCTGACTCAATTCTCCTCGAATGATACCGAGCGAAATGATGGAGCACGGCCGGCAAATGACACAAGAGAAGGAGGCATGATTCTGATGAGCTTCGCGGGTCCGAGTGACATCCGATGATGGACTCTGGTATCTAAAATATGGACCAGATATAGACAGAATGCCCTTCTGGCAGACTTCTTCGGTCTCAGTGGTGTTGACCTCAGGCACAGTTTGCCTGCAATCTTCACCGATCTCGAGAAATGAGCGGCCTACCGCCTCATTTGTGTCGACGTAGGCCGATGTATGGCAAACTGACACTGACCGAGAGATACAGTATGGCCTGCTGCTCCTTCCTTTGGGCCTAGAATCCTGTAGAAAACACCAGTCCTAGAGCTTAATAGTCTGCTGCGTCTCTGTCATCGACCTTACCGAGAGTGGGTAGACTGCTCTTTGACATCGATACATTGACCAATGAGACAGCCTTGTGCACAGACTGCTGCCTCGATCAGCGACATCGACCTACGAAAGAGTCTAGTGTGTGGCCCTCTGCCTCGGAGAAAACCTGCTTGGCTCCACCTGCCTCCATGACACCGATCTCGGAGAGGCTTATACGGCCCGCCCACCTCTGTGAGAGCGAGCTAGGAGAGAGCCCTAGTGTGGTGGACATCGATCAAAAGATGTGTGGGTCGCCTGTTTCTTCAGCGACATCGACCTAGGAGCGAACCTCGTGCATCCTTTCCCTCTATGAGAGAGCCTAGTTCATCGCCTCCCTCAGCGACGTCGACCTAGGAGAGGGCCCAGTGGATCGCTTCCCTCAGCGACATCGACCTAGGAGAGGGCCTAGTGCATCGCCTCCCTCAGCGACATCGACCTAGGAGAGGGCCTAGTGCATCGCCTCCCTCAGCGACATCGACCTAGGAGAGGGCCCAGTGCATCCTCTCCCTCAGCGACATCGACCTAGGAGAGGGCCCAGTGGATCGCCTCCCTCAGCGACATTGACCTAGGAGAGGGCCTACTGGATCGCCTCCCTCAGCGACCCTTGAATGGTTGTCATGGTTAAGGAACCGCTCGTGCTTGGTGGGAGATTTGCCGGACATCATCCTAGGAGAGGGCCTACTGGATCACCTCCCTCAGCGACATCATCCTAGAGTATCCTCTTCCTCAGCGACATCGGCCTAGGAGAGAACCCTAGCTGTGTGACCAGTCACCTGCCTCTCGTGGCAGCGACCTACATGTACATGTAGGACAGAGAATTGAGATGCCATCGATCAGAGCTCGGTGGTTAAGATATCTGTTCTCTACAACGAAGGGAATACAATGTGTGTATTTAGTGAAACTCTCAATTCGATTGTCTAACGATTAAAGTTACTTAATTCATCATCACAAACCTCGCCCATGTTTCTCTTCGTTCACTCCAAGCGAACACGAGAACAATTTCCGAGTCGAAATCCGTTACGAAGTCAAGACATGCTCAGAATCAACTGTTCCTATCGTTAGTAATGAAAAAACACCGGTTGCGGAAAATCTCCCCGAACCGGTCTAATGACTTACAGTGTAGAGCTCTGTGACTACGTGACGATGATAATAAGTCAGTTGAATGTCATGATACATAGCCCATTATTCATTGTACGGTGGTAATTTGCCGCCGACCGTTGGCGGTGTGCCGCTGTGAAACATCGCAGCTGATGAGCGGTGGATATCCGTGATTTTGCGTGGTTGCTGGCTTATCAACTGAGCACAGCGATCGCCTGTAACTTCATATGACGTACGGGTTGAACTGAACATAGTCGGGAAGTGTATTATTACTTAGGCTGGGCACGCAGTTCTTTTTTCTATCGTGCGACTGGAGAATATGACCAGAAAATGCGACCAATGTGGCGGCGATAACTGTGTATTGCCAACTCAAGAAATTTAAGTAGATTCCGTCACAAAGCATGCCCGTGGAGAGCTTTGGTTTCTAAAAAAATGCAGAATTTCCGAAAGCTAAGCTGCTGTGAAGAAGTGATGTGAGTGCACTGGACTTTTTTCGGGTAAATCGCCCAACATCCGGCGGTATTTCGGCCGTGTGATCCGAAATGTTTGGAGATTTGATCCCAACATTCAGGTCCTTTTCCCGGATGCCAATCTGGGACAAGAATACCTCAACAGACGACTGATTTCATCGCTTCATTAGAGAACGAATAACAGCATATCTCTCATGCTTCAAACATTCCTGCACTCGTCCTATCGCCAAGACGACCAGTTCGTCTCGCACGCCATCTTGCAAAGGAGAGCTGAAACTGGTTCCCTGCCTCCGGTCCTCTCATTCCATCATATCTTTCACGGTTGATGATTCTGTGATAGATGACGGGTCCAGGGTTGAGACTCCGCTGACGATGTTTTCGATAATTACTGTCATTTAAAAACCCATTACCGTATCTACTGATCGCTTAACCGTGGTATGATTAGCTCATCAAATTTTATTAATATACATACATCATCTTGGTAAGTAAGGAAGCCGAGCAATTAGTTTGTTGTATCGGTTCGATGACTTCTCATATGATGTATGATCTGCTTGGCCGATCAGGAATGATCGCATAGCTGTGAGACAGAGACGGTCCTCTGCTACACGGCCTGTGGTATCGGTGACATGATTGGCTTGTTCTCTGGCTTCGGCTCTATCTAAAAAATAACAAGCAGCGATTACCCGAAGCATTACCTGATGTTGGATATTTGCCATTGGCATGTGCAGGATATGGCTCTTCCCGCTTTCACCTAAATTTACAGGAGAGAAGGTGTTCTTTGTGAGCAGAATTAGCAGGCAATATGGCCGACACAACTGAGCACACCGCCATCTTGCTGTATCTCTCATTGCAAGATTCAGGTACAGGAGCTGACTGTAGTTCCGAGCTGACTGCAGTCCCGAAGCTGAAGTTGGTGGTAAATGGTATTAGTAAAACCTCGGAGTACATGTACTTGACAAATATAATTCCTCCAAGGTAAAACGAAACATTCAATGCAACCCAGGTAAAGCCCGGGTCTC
Source organism: Notospermus geniculatus (assembly GCA_002633025.1). Classification (NCBI taxonomy): domain Eukaryota; kingdom Metazoa; phylum Nemertea; class Pilidiophora; order Heteronemertea; family Lineidae; genus Notospermus; species Notospermus geniculatus. The sequence goes on from NMRB01000212.1 coordinate 105,447, forward strand.
TCCAATCCACCTATTGTCTTCCAAGAGTTCGTCAGCTCCCTCCTCAATCACCTGGAAGCCACTAGTGTCACCGTCTAGCACGGGGCTTCCGTGTCACTAATAGCTCACTTCGGCAGGATGATAAATGGAGCAAAGTTACAAGGAAGGAACATGTAATTCACAGCACGCACGAGCCGGGGCTCTTTGCCACTCCTTGCTATAATCAGATACATTCTCCACAGGAGATATGCGGTTAGAGAACGCAAGGTGCCAAGGGGAACATCATATGATCACATACAACACGACAGCTTCAAATTCCCAATCAGTGGTCCTTTGGGAATGAAAAGCCCTTAGAACCTTCCCTTCTTGTCCGTGTTCCTTGTCGTAGGGGTATGGTTTGTAAATGTAACAGCCACAATGAGAATGCTAGGTGCCGAGGGAAACATCACAATTCACATGATCACATACAAAACTACAGACACGACAGTCGTTTAAATTCCCAATCAGTGGTTCTTTGGGAATGAAGGCTTCAGACCCTTCTTCTGTATTCCGCGTTCCGTGTCGTCGTAGGGGTAGGGTTTGTAAACGTAACAGCCACAATGAGCAATATACCGAGATTAATAGCAGAGTGTCAACCTCTGATGCTCTGAGCCCAACCGTCCTTTCAGGGTACAAATATATCCCTGTGTCTGTGGGGAGACAGAAGTGCAATAATCGTTAGCTAGAGCAAATAATATCTTTGACAAGGAAGCCAGGCGTTCGCTTTTGAAGGTCGTAAGATCTGGCTTTATACCAACCTGGGCTTTGTGGATTCTCCTATATTGAATTGTATCTGGTGTTGATACTTTAGCAGGAAAGACGCCGGGAGAAAGCGTTCGTGTACTTTGATGGAAACGTGAAGAAAATGAATTCAGGTTCCGATGATTGCTCCGGGGGAACGCACCCAGGATGGGAATATTACTAAGAATGTATATTACTTGTGATATTAACCCAAGAAGAAAATGCCAGAGGTCGAGATGGGGCTGAACGTATATGACCAGGAAATAGATTGACGGGTATATTAACCGTTCTATGAGACATTGCATCAGAGAAACGTATCAGAACATTAAAAATATGGTTTCTGTCGAACGTTCCAGTAAATTGTCACAAGAACTTTTTTCACTGGTGGTTGGCTGACCGGTAATTCTTAGCAATACAATTGCTTTTGCCAGAAGTAGGCGTGTTATAAGGAACAAAGCACCATAAGAAGGCCTAGTGACCTGAGAAGTCGACTAAAAATAGCTTTTACAGGCTAAATATCGGCAAAGTGTTGTCGTGCGGCAATGTTGGGAAACTTGGCCTTTATTCTTTGGTAACAATACAACCGTCATAAAAGCGGTAATTGGGTCTTTTCACCTTTTTTTCTAAATTCCTTGAGAAGAAGTCATATGACGTCTCCGTAAAATCAAAATCTCCAGAGTAATTTCAAAAAAAGGCGTGTAATTGGTATCATTGAAAGATATTCCGCGGTGAAGTCTGTGACGGGAAGCCACAGATAGTCTTGTCTCTATTTGCCTTTTTCACCCACTTCACTTCCAAATATGTCCTCTATAACTTAATACAAAACACATTTCAAATACGTCCGGCTGCAGCGTCAAGATAGGTAAAACCGCTTTAAGTCGGATAATTAGCTCTCTCTGCTACTATCGGTCGATAGTTAGGGGATAAAGTCGGTAATTTTGCAGAATTGTCCCCGGATTTTTCTCCAACAAAGCGCCTTACAGGCTCTATTCAATAGTATCTTTCATGAGCATATATCGAATCAATGGCGGGATTTAATCAGTGCCGTTCCACGCATGATTTGGTATTTTCGATCATTAATTACTTCATTCTGTTGTAATTATGAAACAAGATAACTCCACTCTTAGATAATTAACTAAAGGATTCTATTTAACATTATTGCATTCCTAAAGTCGATCGCCGTTATCGAAAGAGTCGTGTTGCTCGGCGTGATCTGAATCATCCGATTCCACGCGACAAAATTCCTCTTCGATGGTTCAAGGCTTCAGAGAAAGGGAAAAGTCCCAATCGGTGAAGTAGATTGGTTCCTGATCGCACCGGTAGGGGGCGAAATACTGCGGTCGTAGCCCCTGACGTTCATAATCACGTGATCGGTCCGAAACAGTCCATGAAAAACGCCTTGATTGGTTGAAAACCCACTGATTGCTCTTTTGTTGAATTAAGGCGACCAATTGACGCATGTTTTCCATTGGCTGCTTCTCCACCGATGACCTGATGACATGCGCCACCTATCTTCAGCGTTTAGTCCTAGATCGGGAACCCAAACTGAAGTAATCTTGGATGGAACTGTTCTCTTCTCAGAGAGGGTAGGGTTCATATTTTGATCATTGCCATTGGCCTGATGCTTTACAGTATGTGTGTGACTCCGGCAGTTTATGACACGTCGTCGTCGAAGAAAAAAGCATATGAAAATTTCAGTAGTCTCCCTTGCCCAGCTATCTTATGTGCCCCAAATTTCCTCACCGAATCGTGAAAACCAATTAAGATTTTAATTGCTTCCTGTGTGCCAAAGCTGATCCAATCTGACGGAGCCCATCTCATCAACGATAGGCCAAATTAATCGAAAGCATCCGCATAATTAATTCTGCCAGATCAGTTATGAACTATATCAAATCTAACGCTATTTCTAAGCACTTGGATCATTTGATTTCCCTATTATCATCATTAACCGACTGGGACTGTCGGATGATTGAAGATTCATGCATTATTTAATTTGAAGTGGGCCTCAGATCAAAGATGGTCGAGATTCGGAAGAGCCGATGGTTGCTCATCTTCTATTTGGACAGATTTGTTCATCTAATCATTAACCCCTTCTCTGCCAATGGCTGTTTTGTTTAGACAATTAAAACGTACCAAATCCTGAAATCTTATAAAAATCTTGTCACATTGCAAACCATAAGAAAATGCTCGCCCAGAGCTTTCCAATGAATACCTATGTGATGGGTGTCAAGGGCCTTTAAAGATATTTTACAGATTTTCATCTGATCAAAATATTTTTTTTAAATATTTTCATCTTATCAAAATTGATTGTGGCAGTGAAAGGGTTAAATTGCAATTTTTTTATTTATACTCGCATTTAAGATATTTCTGAACTGATTTTCTAACAAAACATACGCAGTCTCTCTTTACTATTGTCACATAAAGCCAGTTAACTTGATGACTGACACAGGACATAACACCAATGAAAGTGAACTTGACATGTCTCCTTGTGTATAATTAGCAATATAAAGGGATGTCATGGCTAACAAGAGAGCGAAGACGGAAATACAACTCAGAAAGTGATATTCCTTCTAACGTGAAACATGAGAGGTGGTGTCAAGTTAAAGAGGGAGGTTTTATTTCCGATAAGAAAATGTCGTTACTTGAAGTCGGCAAAATCGACTCATCCAACTTGATTCATTGTATACCATGAGATACATCAAGATTAAGGATTAAAATGGCGTTTTCGTTGAAGGACAGCTGATTCCTCCCGACGAGGGTTGAGTTTTGTAACGGACGGCGTTGTCTCCACTGCGTCACTCTGACAACCAATCCACAATACACAGGACATCACGAAGAATTAATTTGATGATTCGTCACCAGTGTCGTGGAATTTGTAGTAATCGGTCATAATCTGAAGAAAGAATGATGCTGAGGCACAATGCTGGTCATGTGGAGCTCATAAATCACACTAATCTCTAAAAAAAATTTATCATCATCCAGCCATCGTCATGCAAGAAACAGCAACTAAAACGCTGATGCAGAAATCGACCGATATTCGTCCTATTTTACCAGATGATTACAGAATTATTGCCGTCAAAATCTGTCATAGGGAAACGGCGACGCACGAAAGTCAGTTATTCATAACGATTATTATTGGCTAATCGATTGCCATGACAACCAAACATTGCAATCAGTTACCAAGGCAACGGACGTATCGGACATTGTTGTACCTAAGAGTAATTTCATCCGGAATTGGCGAGTACTTTTACATGCGTCCGTTTACAATGTTTCTGAAAGCGACTTTCCTGTGCTGCTACAACCGATCCCTAACCATGATATTGATGATAAACATGACGTGATCCATTTTCCTTTCTTTCTCTCCCTGTTTGTCTTGTGTTACTGTGACATTACCGTGAGTAACGAGGCAGGTCTATCCCGCCTGACGGCGCACTGGTTCATCATTCCGACTGCTGGAGAAAAACGTATGAGACAAGTCACGAAATATTAGTGATGGTTGTACGCTTCGTGAGGTGTGTCCAAGCAACCACATTGTTGTTTATCAAAGCCAGCCAAGTAATATTGTTGTTGACCCGATGTTGACGCACACCGTCCCCAACCTTCTCCTACAATTCTTATTCCATCACGACAACAACAACGACGACGACGACGACGATCGATCGACGCGCCCTCAGACGGATATCTGTCACATTAGACTAGGCTACAGTGCAGGGCGTTTTCTGGCTCTTTCCTGGTCGGGTGTTGGTGGCTGCTTTTGTTGTTGTTCATAGATTTAATGCACCGGGCTGCCTGACGAGTGCCGAAGACACGAACAACAATTTCTTAAATTTGTTGCCCCAGATATGACCCGAGTACCATAAGACCCCTACATAAAATAAAGGGCCTTGCAAGTCGATGTGCACGGACCGATGGCATGTAACGAGGACGGGAAGTCAGCGTGCTAACGAAGAATGGGTTAATTTCACTAATCATGGAAGAAAGTAGGGGTCTTACTGATGTTGTCTTGACTGCGCCGATGTTTGCCCTCTTCCATTTTGTCCAGAGTTATCCAACCTTACTTACGAGAAGCATTCCTGCCTCGCGGTACTGAGCTAAGGCTGTCCACGACTCTTTCAGCGCCTTCATAAGGATTGGTCCTTTAATAACATCGATGCCGTCAGCTTGGCTAACAACAGAAGCTCTACCGCTTCCTGTCTCATAATGCCATCCTTAAACAAACATGATCCAGCGGAGAAGACCCAGACTATATTATATCATTGTCACTTTATGAGTTTGATGAATGGTCTACTCTAAGGGTAGATAGCGTCACTGACTCTAGGCTAAGTACCTCTCAGGCGAGCCGAAATAGACCAGAATCGGCAGTCTCCCGGAAAATATTTTTGATTGATTCGGGCAACTGTGACATTTATTGTGGCCTAATGGGAACAAACTAAATTTCCGTGATATTTTCCAATGAAAGCCATGCTCACGGAGCGAACCGCGCCCGTAATCGTGTTCATTCATCTATCCCCACTTCATTTATATGGTCAGAAACACGACGGGGGGTCTCTCTGCCAGGGCCCTGGAGGGGCGTGGAGGGAGAGCGAAATTTGAAAAAAGCGTTATCAATCTTCGCTGTCGAGACGTGGAAGGATCGTTATGGCGAGGAAAACCCCGGCCAAAGAGTGGAGAAATAAGGGGTCGTATATTGAGTATCCAAAAGTAGCTGTGGATTAGGAGGTCGAGTATGAAACTGGTAGCACACCTGAATCAGGCAGCACGCGTACAAATTCATGTCTCTCTGCGAGATTGGAAATCATGTCTGTGCACCGTGTCGCGGACATGAAACTCTGTGTTGAATAGGGTTTTTCCAAGTTTAGGAGAATGCAGGTAGAGGTCTCATAGCCTCGTGAATGTCCCCAAAATGCTTGCCAGATACGTACATGTACTTCAAAGAATCAACCCCTTAGTTTTCAGCACACATTGAAAAAACTGCAGGCAGAGCTCTAATGTATTCAGATAGAGCATAGTACATTTTACACTACACTATCCGCGAACGTAGGCTATTTCGGAATTGAGTACAGTGTGACTTTAAGTAAAAGCATTTGCTAAATTTTTTGAATACCAGTCTTTATCTCACAGACATGGCTCGAGATGGTCTCACTGAGATTTCCGTCTGTACCACAATATCAGGCTGTAAACTTGTCATCAGGGGGGCATGGTCAGTTGAGGTAAAAGCGCTGTCTACTACTACAGAGTACATTGTAGAGTAGAGTGCAGCTGTTACTTCCTTCATCTATCATCCCACTGAATACCAGAGGTGAGATACTGCCTTACCATAGAGGGGCAGACTATCACCGTCAGTCACACTTGTATAGACCCTTCCTAAATCAGTGGCTAATGTTGGAACTAACATTTACCAATTTGACGTCATCAAAGGAATTCAAGAGCTGCAGTCAACTGTGAAAGTATTCTTTGTGTGGCCATTTTGACGCTTAGAATTTCCTCATTCTACGTCAGCTTTGAACACCCAGCGCCATATTATAGGAAGGGTGTATGTCTGGCAAATAGTGCTTTCCATATCGAAAGACATGGCAAAGCTTGTTGTCGTTGACGCCGAGTGATCAAAAAGTAAGGGTTTATTGGGCATTGGGCGCCAACACAATGCTAGCCGCCGAACACTACACTAATCAAGAGAATGTATCAATTAAATAACCATGTGCTGTACGATGAAAGAGGACGCTTTGGGCATCAGATCATAATGGAAATATCCTAACCACGGGCGATCGAGAAGCAAAAGCAATCTCCGTAACCTAAAATAACAGCAATGATTGAATTTATGCCTGTTCTAAATCAAATTTTGCAAAGTCGTGCGAGGTATTCCGTTTCCATGGCAACGTTGGCATCGGAACTTTGCGTTTGATAGATAATCCGGGAGACAAATCGGGAACTGTCCTAAGTCGTGATAAATACGCAAATTAGACGTGTGTGAAACCATAAACAGTAAAGAAAAGCTTCTGCGGGGGATTTTTCTGATCGTTCGCTTTGTAGATTATCTGATTTGTCATCGGTAAAACCAGGTTCTTTGCCGACCAGAAGAAGCCAGGTATTCGCCTACCTGCCCTTTCTGGAACTACGAGCAAGATGGTAGGCCAAGCTGACCTGTTGCCCGATGGGTTGCTCAACACGGGCACTCAATCGGAGCGGGCAGTCAATCGGAGCTGTCAGTCAGTTGACCAATAGGAGTCACACGGCCCAATTCAATGCCTAGCGGACCCATTCATGGTTGACTGAGCACCAATCAGGAGAATTTTCTGTTTTATTGCCCTGCTAGAACTTCGCTGCCGCCATTTGGCCATAGGCGTGGCTGACTGCTCTTATTCCAACGCAACAATTCAACTGTCACTGTGTCACAGAACCTGAGTCGTGGGAACCAATCAGAACACTCGTTAGAAACTAACTCAAGTCCTTGTAACCATGAAGAATCCAATCAGATCGTTCATGACCATGAAAGGACCAATCAGCGTTCTTGATTCCAGCAAGAACCAATCAGAGTGCGACAGACAGCTGAGATTTGAATAGATTGAATTCTATGCACCAGCTTTCGTTTGAATTTCCGAATCCCATGGTGATTAATGGTTTTCATTTCCTAGGTAACAAGACAGTCGAGATAAAAGTTTTTGCATGCTGACTTGTCAGATTCATATTACTCTCCATTAATTCTCCAACCGCTGCTTTTTTCGTTCCATCTCAGACGTAAGGGAATGCAATTTATCACCACCCACTGATGATGGCCGGGATCTGAAACCAATCAGACGCCGGCTAACAACGCGTCGGAATTAGCCCCGGGACAATTATTAGTGACATGAAAATCATTATAGCTGCTTATTTTACTGTGCAGTTGATCAAGTAGAAAATTAGTTTGCTTTATTGGTCAAAAGTTATCAATCCGCTCATCGTTTCATCTTCGAGTGATTGTAATGGCGGATCACTAAACGACCGATCATGTCAGGCGGTTGGTGTTGTGTACAATCCTCGTGCCGCTCTTGCCAATACATCAGATTGGAAATTACTGATATTATGATAAAGTATATATAAAGTCAATTTCCAGAATATTTAGCAAATTTTCGACCCCAACCGGGGTCTTCTTCAGGCTGGAACTTTACAATCTGAAACTCTAGAAAAGACTGAGCTGAAATCCAAATGTAGATCTGAAGTATCGAACCCAAACAGGATGGGTCAGCAATTAAGGAATGAAAAGAGTCCAAGCCCCAAAAATTGGTTGCTCAACCTAACAAGGAATGTAATTAGTGAATGTAAGGCTTGATATTATGAAATGTAAACTTGTCTCCACCGTGGAAATCATCGACAAAACGGGATGACTGCGTCTAGATATAAAATCTGTCTTTCTTTTAGCAATGAAATCACGATGCCGCATGTTGTTCAAATACATGTAGAGTGAAGCAGCCGTGTGACGTAATAGCTAGTTTTGTTGCTTTCTGCAAGTTCAACTTTCATTTGAAGGGTTTCGCTCCAAGATCGTCAAACGTGTACCCGGTCCCAATCAAAGCTGCGATACATAACGGTCCAGGAAAACAGCGAACTAGTCCACACAGTCGTAATTTGTTCCTAGTCTCGCACTTGCCATTCTTCTCTCCCGGCTGATGAAACGACACCCTGTAACGTAGCGCATCGTGCCTAGCTTATCAAAGAGTTATCTGCGCACGTGACAGGGACCAACCAATCAGCGTCCGCATCAGATCTGCATGAGATTTTTGTTTCAGACCTTGACGTCAGCCTAGTGAGACCATCAATCAGGCTGGGTGCGCGAGACTAGCGCTGTCAACAACAACGACGCCTGGCCTTAGCGTGATGAACTTCTTTGGTTTCGCGCGTATGGTCATCTTCCGCTGTCTTTCACTGCCTTTGTTCCATTCAGTCTCATTGCTGCTTTAGTGGCATGACTCTACGATAGATGGAATTGATGTCGATGGTTTGATTTGATCATCAGTTCTTCTAAAACCCTGCCATCCTCTTTCTTAGTACGAGAACCCACCACGCTCGATGCTGCGGTGTCTGTCTGATGGAGCCATCTATGCCAATGAATTGTCGAAGGTTTATCCTGGCACTGGGGTATTTTCGGATGACGCGGAGAAGAGGTTTCTCTTATCTTCTGGCATGTCTTGTCGTCAGCAGAGAGCTCATAGCCATTCTTCAGAGATTCTTCTAGAGCTTCTCATTCCTCCAAGGATAATATGTACATTTGTATGATGTGCCTAGATATGATTCTGTACAGACGGCAAGTATAGTACTACGTCAGTGACATAACAGGGGTCAAACAATAGGCCTACTCGCTGAGTGATTAGACGGACGTTGACGCAATTCAAGAAGGTTCAATAGGGAGTTTTCGCAAAGCCCCCGAAACGCTACGCCAACGCCAAACGTTCGATGCCACGAAGAGAGCACCGAACAAAAGGACAGACGTTCGCGTTGGCGTTTTGGGGGCTTTGCTAAAACTCTGTATTTATGAACCGTGGTTCCGAACAGGGCCACTTTTATTGCCAGTTCTTTGCTATCTTGCATAGTTCGACATTGGCTTTTCTGGTTCCCAGTTGCAGCTGCCGTCCATGGTGGCAATGGCAACATAGAGTGATGGTCCACCAGTCCGTGGTCCTTGGTATGTGTTCATGCCACCCGCTTCATTCCAGTGTCATAACTGATGAGCGACAACCACGCCATGGCCTGCTATACCTTACAGTGGCCGTTGACCCTCTCGCTTGATCAACATCGAGATTGAGTACGGGACGCTTCAATACTTCCATGCCGCGGGGGGCGAGCTTCCGAAAAACGAAAACAAAGACATGGTAAATGTGGAACTGATATCTCCGGCGATTGCCAAAAGTCGGCCTCGCGACAGCAGGACCAACCGTTAAAGGACCAGGACCACCTCCAAAAGGAAAGTGGTTAGAAACATGCGGGGGGGGGGTATAGGCCTATGCTAGATGTGTAATCGATATGTAAGGTTTACATTGTACCTCCAGACGTCTCCGATTTTCACGAAAGTGCCTTACGCCATCTTATATCTTATATCTTAGAATCAAGGACGTGGGCTGCGGTCGGAAAACTAAGAGGCGTGAACGACCCCTGTATCATCGTCCGGCGTATGGTGGCAAATCTCTTACATGCGGACAAAACATTAGGCTCCGTTCATGACATTCAAAAAGAGATTAAATAACAACTTTTTGCTGCGGCAATTGTTAATTGGATATTACCCTATATAAATTTTAATCGTATGTTTACTTTCAGGGAGCAGAATCAATTGCTTAATATGATTTGCCCGGGGTGAACGGCGGGTTTATTCTTGAATGGCTCTAAATTCTCAAGTTTTTAATAAATGGGGACAAGTTCTTCAATCTTCTGGCAATAGAAAATGCGTTGGATTGCATTTTATTGAATTAAATATGTTTTAAGCTAAGTTATCCTAAATAATTCATTTAAGTTGTGATGAACAGCATGTGTTTATAGTCGCGGCTGTCTGATGGTTGTCTGGTGGGTCATCAGACGGCTTCTTAAGACGAAAAACAAACAGTTAATTCTGGAAAAGGTTGCTTAGACTCGGAAAATGAAACTACAGTACATACATACTTTTCGTGGCTTCGGAGCCAGATAAGTCAACTCCGTCTAACTTCGGTAAAGTTCGGCCTACTCGGGCGAAACAAGATTATGCAAATGCTTTCCGGCTTTGCCAGCGGCAGACCGCGTTTGTCATTGAATGATGACTCCAGACACGCTAGATATATGTATATAACCACTCACTGTTCAATAACAGGGATGTTTCGCAAATCTGACGAAACACGAAGTACGAAATACGAAATTCAACTTCATTTCCAGGACCTGATATATTTCTCGAGACGTTTGGTATCACAAATGTCCCTGCTGCCTTCCAGTGCGTCTTTTAGCGTATCATGTAAGACCGAGAGAGTTATGGTGCCTCTTGAATTTTTAAATTTCCACTTCGTATCTATGAAGTGGAAGCGAAAGATCAACAGGCGATATTTGTCGTACCAACCATCTCCTGAAATACATTACGTTAGGTAATGAAGTCCAATTTCGTATTTCGTACTTCGTGTTTCGTCAGATTTGCGAAACCTCACTTATAGACATGTTTTTGTCATGAGAATCGGGAAAAACAGATTTAATGCAAGGCACAATTTCACCACCAAAGCAGAAATCGTGAAAAATACGTAAAATGTAGGACAAAATATGCCGTTTATGTCGTTGAACCCGATGTAAGGCAAGGCTGAATAAACCATGACTTAATTTTTCACTCTGAATTGAAAAAAAACGGATGTTGTTCGCGTTGCCAACTGAACTTAATTTATCACACGAAGATGTAGTTATGAGATTAATAGATGAACACACCATGTTGCTTGCTTTCATTCACCATAATTTTGCATGAATGACAGAACGACTTTGGGTCGATTTTTTAAACGATAGCTAAGATAAACCTCGGTTTAACCATCGGCTGTTCTGAAAACCGCTAATTAATCAAAGTAAACATTTTTATTTTTAGAATGTTTGGCTATCAACGATTCATAAAATCGAAAAATCCACTTCGCTTAACAAACAGTTTGTCAAATAAGGGTTAATGAACCCGATGGTTATCTTAGCCATCGTTTATAAAATCGGCCCTTTGCCACACAAACTCGACCACCACTGCATGTCCAGTTTCAGCATGGCGTGACTGAAAGTGACCAATAGTGCAGAAGGTCACACGATATGCAAATTAACTGTAGATCATTTATTGGTCAACATATTCTTTGTATCTGTTCTCTGCCAAATTTTGCTCTCTTCATTGGCGACCCAACAGTTCGGAAATACCGACTGAAAAAGCAGGATTTCTTTTATCAATTTTATAATACTGGAGGTTTGATCGGCCATGACCATGACACAATCGCATGGTAGAACTCGGCGTACGACAGAAAGATACATGTACATTTCCTGCAATTCTGTCTTCTTTTTAAACTGATACAATAGTGCAATTAGGTCAATTGTTCTTTTCTACGTTCCCATCGGCGATTTCTCATACAAACTTCTAAAAAAGATGCGCCGAGACTTCTTTGGCTGTGGGACATTACGGGACCAGCCAATGTGTCACCTACGCCTCCCTCACCAACAAGTAATGACGTAGATTAGACGTCTCTTACCATCGGTAAGTTAATCAATCGGCAAGTAATAACCGGTAATACTTAAGAATGACTTGAGGCAGAGACGAGAACGGAATAGAAGAACGGATCACATAAGCTGTGCCAGAGTTGAGGAAATTGCTTCACCAAGAAACTGATTAGCAACGAGTTCGATACTTCGAATCTGGTCACAAAAAGATCCAAACGCGTGGGCGATGACAGACTTTGACGAACTACTTTTGGCGAGTTCCAACGCTAATAGCGTTGGTAAATTTTTTTGATATTCTTAAACCTAAAGATTCGGGGCTGATTACGGCAGACTGCTTTCGTGCAGGCCAACTACTTTTTTGTCTTTTTCCTTGTTTCGTTTCATCATTTTTGTCTTAATTTTTAATATCAAAAAGGGTACGTGATGCAATTCCCATTGGCAACTCTGCAACTGAAATACACAAGTATTAACGGTTTCTCGGCTCTCCATGTAATCAAATGAACATTAAGTCAATGAACGCCAACAGGAAGTGATCAACGCTATCGACCGCCGAGTGTACATGAAGAAAGGAAAAGCTTTGACGAGCTTCTTGCCAACGAGTGAAATATTGGCCGATCGTGATAAAGACTTCCCCAGGATGCTGGCTCAGCGCCCAAGATTTCTTGATACATTAGCCAGAGTCGGGGATCGTAATGAGTACATTGAGCTCCTGATCTACGGTGAACCATTCAATAGCTTCTTATCGGAACCAGGTAGATTTGCTGCATTGTTTACCAAGTAGTTCTCGCTGTTGGGGGATTGACGAATGGACCGAGCTGTATGACAGGTTGACAACATTTGAAACGTCTACACCATTGTTACCGCACGCCTTTCTCCACAGTCTTGTTGTGATTGATGAAGATAATACATGTACATCTTTATGCACCACCGTCAGCCCGTGGCATACATATAATTGACTGCAAGACGTAACCAACGTTAATTACATATGGCATATCTTTGATTTGTATTTTATTTACTTACGCGAACCGTGTTCGAACACCTCGGTCGGTTATAGATCGGCGTCGTAATAGCCAGATTTTATCGATTAGCTGTAGTGTGCCTGCACGATGTTTGCATCAACCATGCTCAGTGTAACAACCACCGTGTAGAGCTTCTTGTTAATGGCGAGTGTGTCTTAATTGGAGTCGCACAATGGTTATTCGGCGATACTTGCAGTGCAATGCAAGCAATGTAGCTAGTCGTTAACGCTGCACGTTGAGATTGGATGCTGGCGTCTTCCACAGTATAGGATGGATTGAGGGGCTGGAAGATGTTTTAAGGTGCTGCATTATAACGATAAATGGTCCAAGCATCTCGGTTTGTGGTGAAGGCTTCCAGTGAGAGGTCCTGGTTTAGTGTTCAAGGAAGATATTAACGATGGTCTAGTGGCATTGGGAGTCGTGCACTGGGATTTCTTCATGCCTTTGTTGGAAATCTGTGGATAGCATCGTTGATTGCAGGAATAAAAACTACATGTAATCGGATGTCTATTTCATTTTGGATACGTCCATTTCAGCAGCGTGATATGTCTATACGATGCTGCTCCGTCTTCCTAACCTCGGCTTATTTTTCCTGATAGAATCTTCATGGATTACAGTAACTGATGGATGAAGGCATCCGCACTGGAGTCATATTACAGGGAATCTAAATGCAAAGATAGAATCTCATGAAAGCAACCACCAGACGACCTTGGTATTCAAATAATGTGAATACAGAATACAGTCGGGGAGGCTGCGCCCATCAAATTTTTCCCGGAATCTTGGGTTTAATGCAATAAAAGTCAAAGCGAGTGCTGTATTATTTAGTGGGTTGCTTATTTGAGGCATAGCTTTAAATGATAAAATATCGTCTTGAGCTGTGCATGAGAAGCGTCTCGGACTTAATGACCTGTCCCATAGGTTCCGGGAATTCCGTGAAATTGGGTGGGTCCTACTTCCTTTAACCTTGAAAATAACTAATGTCGTCCTCAGAGGGGTTTCTAAACAATGTTCTGGAAATCGCATAACTGTCGTAACTTGATTACATGAATACATGTATAATGAACACCCACACATCAACTCTATGACCTATCCGATTTGTGAACGTTTTTCTAAGCTGGTCGAAGAGTAGACTTTTCGGGTAAAATCTATGTAGTCTGACTCAGTGACTGTTTCATCTTTCTTGTGCAAGAAAATCTCTGAGAAGGCGAACTAAGTCTCAACGGCAATTGTCTGTGGTAGGTTTTTGTTGTCGACAAGAAATGTAATTAAACAAGTTGGAGACGGATCATCATCAGGCAAAACATTATAAACGGTATCTTGTCACTCCTACGCAATGTCCCCATAGGCCTTCCTTTACAAAACTGGCTGTAAAGTACTATAGAACGACTGAGTCAGTGAATCATAATCATGCACAATATCATCGAGTGCAATGTACGCCAAAACAAGTACAAACTAAACTGAACAAAAGGCCCACTTGGGGCCGATGATGACGATTCGACAGGACTGTGGCAGACTCTAATCATATTTTCATGGAGGCGATGACGAGAGGAGTCAGACGGGGTGGGCATACAGGGGATATATATGATTGACTTTAATGGTAGCTTGTTCTCGGGAAGACATATAGATGACCGGTCAACTTCGTCGTCAGACTTTAGAAGATGATCCAGGTAGGTAGACCGTCTTTGCATTCTTCTTTTATATTACCAACTCATCTTTCTTAGCTCCCTCACCTCCAGATCGACCAAGTGCAGCATGTGAACTTCATGCTTTCGATCCTCAAGTACGTTTTCTTATCCATCGAAGTTGAAATCGACAAACCGTGAACAAAATTGGTAGGCCTAGTTTAGTTCATATCGATAAAACCCTGAATCAGGTACAGCACTGGAGATGCGGAAGTCTCGCATCCGGCAAGACGTCCTCTTGCTACTAGGCCTGCAGTTTGCCATTGGTCATGTTGGAAAGTGGGGTGCATGACGAAGTGGAGCTGGGTAGGTGTTGTGACCCTTTACACTCCACGACAACAACAACTGGCATCCTCGTCATTCAAAAAAAGGACCTGATGGAACATTATGTACACATTTATGTGCTCATTTTGCTTTTATTCGCTGACGGGAGTAGCCCATGAGGCATATAAAATATAAAATACATGAATTAAATATTTTGAAATTTAGTGACAGCTGAAAAAAGTTAAGGTCATCATCTCCTCATGGACGTCAACAACCAATGTTCCCGGCGCCTTAATGGCGATTTTTTTTTTAGATTTGTCCTTGTAATACTCTGAGCAAGTCATAAACCCTCTGTAATCATATTAAAGACATTGGTTTATATTTATGGCGTCCATTACATTGTGATTTTGTCTCCATTAAAGTCATACGTTCATGAGAGCTACCCTAGCCGTCGATTCGTGTTTTTTGTTCGAAAACGAGGTAAGAAAGTCATGTGAAAGTGCCATGCTTCCATGTGAAATTATCTGACTAATGATCGACCGTGACCATCCGTTTCTTTTTTCATTATCTAACTCTTGCCAACAAGCTTTCTCGACTTGTGTTTGACCAAAAATACGAAATCGACGTCTGGGGTAGCTCTTGTCAACTTATGAGGTTTGATCTGCCGATTCAACAGTAACCCGACTGTAGACATATCTCAACATTTTAAATATTGATGTGCAATCTAAACATATAGCCAATGCCTTCGTAATAATATCTTACATAATCTGCAAAGACTTTAGACTTTGGAAACTGCTACGATTGCCAATGTTGATGTTTCCATCCAAATGTCCTCGATTAGCGACTACCAGTTGATGGTGCAATCGGGGCCAGGACGTTCCTGGGGTCGCATCATCGCAGTCCTCACTCCCCCGTTTCAGATTTCCAATAACTTCCTTCGGGAGACATAAATGTACCGAAATGCAAAGTTTGGGCTCAGTGGTTTCTATGGACACTGATATGACATAAAAGAATGCCTTCCTCATTTATTAATCTCGCTTGTTTTATTTGAGAGCAGACTATAGATTTCGATGAAAGCATCCGCAAATGATTTAAACAGAATGAAATGCGGCATGGTACAAACTTCGTTACAAATTGCAATGCTATACTGTCTCCCCGCGGCTGCAGAGGTTTAGTAGTTGGGATGTTCGACCAGCTATCAAAAAGTCAGAGGTCGATTCCCTTTTGCTCACCTACTCGGGTGCCAATCAGGTACCATTGGTGCGAATTACATGGAATTGGAGCCGCCCTTTATCGCCAAAAGACGGCAGCAATGTTCTATTCTAGCGTAAAAGTTCTCCTGATTGGTGCTCAATCAAGCATGAATGGGGGTCCACGAGGCATTGAATTGGACCGTAGTGACTCCTATTGGTGACCTGACTGGCATCTCCTATTGACAAGAAGAGTTGGATGTTGTGATATAGGGGGTCGCGAGCGCTTGCCCGCAGCACCCGAGCCAATAATTGCTCATTGCAGAAACAAAGCAACAAGCATTGCGCAGTTTGAGGTGAAAAGCAACGCCTCTTGCTTACCACGAACAAGAATGAACGATAAGAATCAAGCAATACTTAGTATGTAAGTGCACGCAAGGAATAAGGAGGCCATTTTTGCCATTGAAAATATCAGCACACAGGGCAATGACAGATTGAGCAAGAAAAGTTGCTTCGTGTGCTACATTAACAACCACTGATTGAGATTACCTCAGGATGAGTAAAGGTGGGTGTGGCGCTATAGAGCTGTGTCCTAAACGGAGGTGACAAGCATCCCACTAGTGGCCACTTGCTGGGAGTGACATATTCGGAACATGGGCTGACTGTGCAGTGCACTATCTGCACTAACTCCCACTCTTGCCCCTGGAGCCACAGGCGGCCACCAGCCTACATAAAACATTGTCATGTTATTTATGTCTTGGATTCTCAGTTTAACGACTTTTTCGGTTGATATAATTGAATAGCAGTTGTACTGGGACTGCTAATTTTATCCTACTTGATTGATGTTTTTCAGTGTCAAGATGGTAATGTGAATCTTTGAATTTCCCGAATGAATCCAAACGTATCAAATGCAAATATTATGTATGTACTTTTAAAACTGCTTTCAATTTTGCGCCTCGGAAGTTCTGTTCGTCGTGGGGGCAGTTAGATATAAAGCTGTACTGGAGAAAGTCAAGAGTTACCGAGGTGTAATTGGCTTTCGTCCGAAACCACGCCCTGCTTTTGCCTTTCTCAACATCCGGTATAAGTATCAGTAGTTCCCTAATATCCTGGTTCCCCGGCCCCAACCTTCGGTATTTTCAACCCTATCTTACTTACCCTTCTTTTACAACCTGCTTTGTACCAGGAAGATATTGGTTGAAGGAAATGAGTGTCTACCCCATGACCTTTCACGGCCCGCGTTCCAATCAAGACCCAGGGATCAATTACATCGTGTACGTGTAGTTTAATTATGGACTTCACACAGGTTATGAGTTACAAGCTTCCTCTAGATTGCACATCACAGATGGATAGGGACGCANCATGCCAATTTCCGATGTATAGAAGCTTTACTTTCCGTGACAGGATAGCTTTTTTATACCCCTTGATATTCCGTAATCATCTGTAGCTGAAACTGGTCCATTTCGTGACCAAAGACATGAAAGAATTAAACCCTATCATCTGTTTGGAATGACCATGTCTTCATCTTACATTACCATAAGGTGCTAATATTGCTCCGAAAGCCATGTTATCCGACTGCTTTTCGTGTTCTTTAGGGTACCTGGCGTCTATCGGAATGGGGTCGGGGTAGGGTGTTGTGTTAAAGAGGGTGCAGCCATATATTCATCCGTATGCACACTTACGTTCCGGGTCTCGAACGTAAGACTTCTTGAATATCCAGCGACGCACTAGCAACCATGCCCACTTCTTGTTTGAATCACTTCCTCTCATTTATCATTCTCCCCTGCTAGAAAACGTCGTTTTCACTTATCAGATAGCCAGTAGAATGTAATAATGGATAAGGTCTGTCTTGGTGTTAAGGTCTGTTGTTTCCAGAACGTATTCAATGTATATACATATATAGTATATGTTGTACACATACAGTAACCCTAAGGTCACATTGCTTTTCCCTTGTCATTCACTGGACATAAACTTGAGCCATCCGCTGCTCAACTTGCTTCCTGTCTGCTGAACTGCTGAAGTGAAAATCGTTGTTCTAGTATTGCCTTTTTGGCTAGGTTAGTGTGTATCTTACACCTTTAAAGTTTCGCCTGGAGCTAGATTTATCGCCTCTGAAATTCCTTTAATAAAAAAGAACCAATAGCTAGCGCCAGCCATTCGTTGAGTGATTAGATACGTAGTTGACGGCGTCATATCATTTCCTTCCCTGAGCAAACAAAACGTATGTACCCACACGAACCGACTGCGGATCATGTCCAAAGTACCGGTACACTGTACTGTAACACTGAAACCACACACTCTACATCATTACCTATCGACAGAAAATAGTTTTTCACAGAATTGTTTCATATCATTGAACAACCTACTTCGCGTAGTCCTCAATTGCCTTTGTTGAAATTAAAACTAAAATCTAACTGTACATTGGGTGACAATGCTTTTATCATCTGCTCCCCGCGTTGGTTGCTTCCCTCGTACACGTTGGCCATGCATCTACCACGTGAGTACAGGTTTAATGGAGAATACACTTAATGACGGAAGCTGTCACAACTCAGTGCAGTTCCATTATTTCACTGTTTAAATACGGAAAAGGTTGCCCATTGTGGTAAATCTGAACGTGGCAGTGCATTTTTTTCAGATCTTTGCATATTATTCGGTCATCGGTTGAACGTACATGTACCTTTTCTTTCTCTGCCCGCATTTACATGTATTGCATTCTGATGATATTTTCAATGTAGGTTTATGACTTACAAATGCGGCATGCCCGTATGTTGCATCGTTCTACCAACGAGATCCCAGCCCATGGTCTCATGTACACAGAGTACACGCTTCAGAATGTACAAGTTCAACGGAAACACGGCCCAAATCACGTCATAGGCCATGTCATTATGTTGAACTTAAATATTTAATCAGCATCTGTACGACACTTGAATGAGAGAGCAAGGATGCGCTGCCAACATCATCGACAAGTTCACTCTACAAGGCGGTTATTGTATTTCGAGTGGGTTGTATATTGCTCTGGCGTGTGTTTCCGGTGTTGGACGCATCGACGTTCATTTTTGACAGCGCGAACTCCGTAAAATGTCCATACATGTACATGTACGTCAGAATGCAACACCGGAATAGAGGCGTATTCGGGTATAAATGTACCGGTTGTAGGCCACCTACATCCCAAAACTGGAGCGTCTGTCGTCTCAAGTTTACCGAATGGATCACACGGATCTTTTCTTCAAAGTATATAATTTCATTGGCACTTTGCCGTATTCAAGCATGAATTTCATTCAGAGAACGAGTGAAATGTCACACAACACAAGTTATCATACGTCACTTCATAATCATAGGTTCTTTTTCAAACCTGAATTATCATTTTTCATGCACTGTAGAACTTCGAGGGCCACCTCCAAACTTTTCCATTCTAAATCATCGACGACAGAAAGTGCGGCGCGTCCCCTGAATAGAGAACGAATGTCGCGCCATTTAACAAAATCTGCTTCTTGTTTGTCCTATATCATATTGTGCCGATGTTCATCATTGATACCCAAATGACCCCGGTAAATGTCGGATGACAATGCCTTCTTCCCATTGCTGTCATTTTAATACATGTCCCTCGAATCGTCACTATTATAAGTCGCGAAAAGTCCTCGCATTGTTGCCGGGGGACTGGCTTTCGGGAAGGAATTCCTATCAGTATAGCTTTGGGAAGCTGACGTTTGTGTATCGAGGTCTTAACAGACATTAAAATCATGTATGAGACGAGCTCTTGTCTGTGTCTGACGGCAGTGACAACTCGCCCGTATCAATCAACGACAGTGTTTGTATTGTGTTTCCAAACGCTTACTGGTCATCAGGCACGGTTGCTCAAAACAACACAGCACCAACGCGTTGCTGGCTGTACATGGGGGTATTCTGGTGGGTCAAAATGGCAAATAAAAGGACATGCCTGTGATCACCAGGGCGTATGTGTCATCCCGCTGTGGTCAGTTTCACATCAGTTCAGCCTTCAGTCATTGCAGTCACTCAATGAAAGCGTCAACCGTGACAGCCAATTGGCTGGAATGAATCATAAGCTTGACCATTGCAGTGGGCGTTCGTTCTAAATTGACCTTTTCAGTGTGAAACTACCGTATCTCCAACGGAGTGGCAAGTTCTCCACACACTTCGAGGAATATCCACCAATGACACTGATACAAAGGGGTGACCTATCGTTTCACTATACCCTCCTGAGTTTCATGGCCAAGTCCGCCATTTATCATTGTGGTGATTCCAGCAGGAGGGACACTCAAGTATAAATAGTCCACCCATTTCATTGAATCTGAAGATCTTTTGACTTCATTGCTTCGCCTTCTTCACCTCAGGTCACAATGACTATAGCTATTTAACACTGCTTTCACAGCTAACGAAATGGCATATCATCGGGGGACAAAAATGAAAACATGGTGTATCTGTGACTGTCATGGCTTAATAGCGGCTAATGAATACTTACGCTTTTGAAATATTCCTGTTCGGGTTCAGGGTGATTATATGTTGAAGCCGTAAGGCCGGAAGGTAGCAGTACTAGTTTTACAATAAAGGAATTTTTTCTCGAAGGGAGTTGGGTGGTTGTGGCTTCGTTGACTTCACAAGTGCTTGTTGACGCAATGAAATACTTATGCCAACCACCACTCTGGACATTTGTCCATACAGATTTAGATGTTTGAAGTCTGCTTTCCTGGGCGAAATTGCATCAGTGACCATTAGATTGTGCTATTGCTATTCTGAGGTACCTCACAGGCTTGATGATCAAATTATGTAGGCGTATGTCCTGTTCTTGATCAAAAACTCCTTTAGAAGATGGCTTGTCAGACAAGACCCCCTCAGACTAAATATTTTAGGAATACCAATAAACACCTCACTGGTGGCTTCTAGTGTGAATGGGGTAAAATCATTACTTCCAGTTGGCGACAATTTCACAGTTGGGTCACCTCCTTGACCAACACCTCCCCCTGAGGTAACTCTGGAATGATGTCTTGATCTTTTAGGGTGGGGCATTCGAGAGACAAAACTGTCAGTGCCTCATCTGAGGTAAAGCTAGTGGGGATATCGTGCTGGCTTTTTCCATCAAGGCCGAAGCCATAGCGTTAGGTCCTGATCAGTTTGGAAGAAACCATCTCAAGCCATCATGTTCCTTACTTGGATGGGGTCTTGGCAAAGGTACAAAGGTGCAAGGTACTGGCAAAGATACAAGGTACAAGGCAAAGGTACAAAGTACAGGGCAGATAATAAAGGTACCTGGGACATTTCATTCTGTGTAGCGTACCATTCAAATATCTCTTGCGCCCCCAGATGGATATTCTGTACACGTAGATACATGTAACCCAGACGTATACATCACATATTGTCCCATTTCATCTATTATTTAGCCTTTTGTCTTTACATCCATTACACTTAGGACAAACAGATAGCATGCTGAAGCAAATCTGTACCGAGATTTGTATAACAATAACTAGTCTTGCGTACTCCTTTTGGAATGCTGTTGGTCGCAATAAACTATTTGTCTGATCTATTTGAACTGGGTTGAGAAAACATTTTCCTTGCAGAAACGGGACACGATTTTTTCAAACTCTGAAATGGCTTGGTGAAGATGACGACTCAAAATGCATTACAGTATATTTGATGCATTCGTTCGTAGAAAAAAAAATGTTCGTAGGCTGTCACCGAGATACCTATCCTAGACACCGGTAGATAACGGCGATCTTTCAGAAACCCTGACGGCACATCAGAGTCGAGAGAGAAGGGATCTTAGACAGGGAACACGTCACACAAGCAGCATGCCATTCCTTGCATACCGCCGCAACCGGGACAACTAATTTAGGCGACAACCAACAGAGTATCCGTTAGGAACACTAATTAGATCTATTAAAAGACTCTAGTGACATCATTGAGGAGATTCAATCGTTTAGCAACGCTTTGATTGAGCCAGTTTATCATATTGTAATGATGAGTTGCACAGCCCGAGGTTGTTAGGCGACCACGCTATGAAAGCTGTACAATCAAGTTTGCTTTGCTCTTGTCGTCATCAGTCGAGTTCCACAACGAAGTAACCGCTATGGGTTCTGTAGGCTAATTGTATTATTTTGATCACCGATGAAGTCTGACTTATTCTATCAATTCCAGGTTGTTTATGCGGGGTGGGGGTGAACTGGGTTTTGGAGAAGGAGGCTCCAATAGGAGCAAGTCAGCCACAATGATTGCCAAAAGACGGCAGCAACGTTCTCGCGGACGAATACTCTCCTGATTGGTGCTCAATCGAGCATGAATGGGTCCGCTTGGCATTGAATTGGACCGTAGTGGCTCCTTATTGGTCAACTGACTGACAGCTCCTACGGATTTTCTGGGAGGTAGGTTCAGGATACAAAAGAGCAAGACCGTAAGTTTCAACTGGTTGATGGGAATAGACGAAACAGACTATCCGGTGGTCAGATATTTTCGTACGATGTTGGCCAGAATGCAAGTGTAACGTTTTTCAGTGTGGCCATTTCTCTGTGTGATTCCCATTGTTCGGAACACGCTCGGAAACGGACTCGCTGTTTCTCTGTGTGTCGCCCATTGTCAAGTCGCCGCTTATTCCATCAATCTGTTGTAATGTCACACTGGCACACGGGCCACACTGAAAACGTTACACCTGTTTCGCCACATCCGATCAGACAAGTTGATTCCAACAAGAGCAGTCGCAGAAAGATGCAGATTTTTCGCGGTCGGCAACGACCGTAACGCCTGTATTGAGAAGAACTTTTCAAAGGGGTATTCTTCCCAGCCGACAAAAGTGGTTCGGACACTTGATTTAGACGAATTCAATATCATATACAATCGTTCAATGAATAGCAAAACGAACTCCACAGATATGACAGGAGCTCTAGATCAGCTTGACAATTTTATTGGCGGTCCCATGCTGTGATTTAGAGAACTACTGATCGCTACAAAGGACGACCACAAGGCGGTGAACTGTGATCGTTTCGCGCTGAATGCGGAAAGAAGTCACTTTCTGTGCACCTGTTGTTCTCTCTTTCCGGTGTAGGTGGGGATAACAGTGACTTTTGGCGAGGCATGAAGCGACATTTAATAAAGAATAATAATATATCATATTGTGCCGCGGAAAATCCCTATAGCTTGAGGGAATGTGCGTCATTTTGACGTACTTATCTAAAGAACGTTCCAGAAGAAAATAGTTGTTAGGGGATAAGTTAGTTTCCAGAGAAACAGAGTCTAGTAGGCTGTTGTCGGCGAGTCAGTCCCCGTGATTCCCGTTTTTCTTCTCGAGTTCAAAAACTGCATTCTTCAAAATTATTGTCAGTCGGACGTCATGGAAGTACAGTATGTGATTCTCCAGTTCACATGATACTGTGTCGTCGATAATTTAATGACAATCCACCGTTTAAACTTGTGAGCAGCATAAAAACACTGATATAGTCGCTTCTTGACGTCGACTCCTGCCCTCACCGTGTGTACCATCATTGCCTCGTCTTGGCCACCAGCATTACTACTCCGTGCAGTCGGCTCTCTGGTGGTTTCAACATCTCGTTACGCCTAATGGTGGCAGTAAACTCTCCTCTACGAGAAAGGAAACAGCTCATTCAATCCAAGATGATGGCTATAATATAGCAAAGTGTTTCTGACTAAATGACGCCTGGCACGACTGGCATGTCTGGGGTCTTCGGTTAAATTTCGCAGTTTTCTTATATCACATCATATTTTTTCTAATAGGACTTGGCCGGAAGGCATCTCAGAGTTATTGTTGGCTAGATTGCCAACACCGGAAATCCAAGAGCGTCGCCATGGTAATATTCATTTATTTACAACGCTTTACGGTTAATTATGTTGTTTATTCGCTTCTTGGTTGCATTCGGGGAGTGAAATTAGGAAAGAAATATATCAGAGTTAATAAACGGAATTTCATCTTGCATGGATGCTTATACACCTCATTTAGCCCCGAGTTTTGCATCAAATCTTGCCATATTGCTGATATGATAGTAACGTTTAACGTGTGTTGAGTTCCCAGAATTTCTGACCATTAAAATAGTCCGGATGTTGTGTTATGGAGTTTGGAGCTGGCCTTGGCATCGGCAGCACACGTGCGCTCCTAAAACTGGTTGCGCACATACATGTATACATACAAGTTCATATTCTTTGAGTCTGTGAGTCGTGTCGCGGAAGCAAAGTTCGCAGCTGTTTTACTCACAGACATGGTTTGCAGAGATGAGCTCCGTAACTTTCGGTCCATTGACCGATTTCTGTCAATCGACCGATAGCTACGGACTGGTGGTATGTGTGCATGTCACCAGCTTCAGCTGTCAATTGGATATGCCAATGATTTAAGAGATAACGACTGTGATGGCCTTCAGAGGTTTGCAGACCGAAAGAGCCATCAAGTCTGATCAGAACATCAGTGGTCTATCTCTGATTTTCATCAGCTGACATCGACTCTGTCGTTTATGGTCAAGGAAGTGTGTTTGTTTAGCGGGTCTGCCGGTTTCGTCCATCATCGTCCGATATCTACGTGTTGTAGTTCACTCCACTCTGTGATTCACACACATTGACGTTAATGTGTCACAAAAAACACACAAGAACACATTGGCCACACCCACATTTGAAGATTATCGATGTGTTTTAGGGTCCGCCGAGCCCCTCCCCGTTGGCGCCGTACACTGCTGTTCATCCGCCGGTGACTGTGCCACCCTTGTTCGCTGACCTTCAATCTACAGAATTGGAGGAATTTGACAAAACTTTGTCATTCCACATGTTGAATCTTTTCAAAAAGTATTTCATACCGACTTGTGATCGATATTTCCTATCTTTGGAAATTGTTGGTTTGAGACACTCGAAATGACACCTATACTTTCGTTAGTACCCGCATCCTTGACTATCAAACCACTTCAGTACGACCGAAACTATGGATCCTTACTTGTGAATAGAACATTGAGAAAGTATGACAACAGGTGTTTTATGAGGGTCAATTTTTCATTCACCCAGTGCTCGTCCTCTTTCTATAATAGCCTTTGACCGTTTTGAACTGAATGGAAATCTTCCTTCATATCCTTATCAGATTTTCCTGTCCGTAAAGAAAGCTGGCAGCTTCTCCATGCTCAACACGAGTACACGTTCTTGAATGGACATTGCATAGGATGCACTTCGGTAATGTACACGGTCTGCTGAACTGCTTGTCCTCACTTTGCATGATAATTAATGGGGAGGTTTCGAAATCAAACGATAAACCGAAATTTTACGACAATGATATTTTTCATACTACACATTAACCAGATTTTGCATTGCATTTTCGGTACAAAAATAAAGTTGTCGCTAACGTTTATCGTTTGAATTCGAAACCTCCTTAATACCTACTTTCAAACCCCAGACTCTAGTGGAAAATATGTATAATGTCCGTTGTACACTTAGGATTTTTCTTGTACTGAAAATTATAAATGAGGCTCATAAAGGGTGATTTCGGTCACAGGCCACCGATTGCCTAGCTGACACGGATTATGAACACCCACTTAGGCCCCATTTATAATTTTTAGTACTAAAAAAATCGTATTAGTGTACAACGGGCATAAGTAAGAACGAGGTATCCGACTGTGCAGCGGTCTTGTACATGTAAAACAATGTTCTTTTTCTTGTCCTTCCAAATTGTAACATCAAGTCCGTAGCTCGTTATCGTGTTATTTTGATGTAGACGTCGCCAAGTCCAAATCGCCAAGGTCCTTCAAGGATAATCTTCCAATTAATGCTAACATTGATGATTTTGCTCTGTTTAATTTGAACGCCCACTCTCTGATCCTGTCATACCATTATCAGTTGAGCATCTTGACATTCAAACTGGATGTCATATCGCCGTATTACATGTACTCCCCTCCTCCTTGTGATGTATGATGGACCATGAGAATCTAATAGTGCTGTCTGGCGGTGACAAATGGTTCTTTTATCATAATTATTAATCGTTCTTTTAGCATATCCATCAAAAGCAGGATCTGACATTGGGTGTTATACCTGATCTCCTGCTCATTAACATCAGATTGGTTTCCGGCATTCACATTAACCAGAATATTACAGACTGATGGAATTAGAACACGGACTAGAAGAATAGAACATTACAGACTAGAAGAATAGAACTCTACGGACTTAGAACTAATACAACACTGAATATACATGTATAGAACTCTACGAACTAGAAGAATAGAAATAGAATATTGCAGAATAGGAGGACGAGAAGAATAGAACATGGCAGAATATTACAGACTGATGCAATTAGACTATAATTGACTAGAAGAACAGAACATTGCAGGCTAGAAGAATAGAACTCTACGGACTATAGAAGAACAGAACATTACAGACTAGAAGAATAGCAATAGAAATAGAACAATAGAACACTGCAGTATACTAGAAAAATAACACTCTTAGAAATAGAACAATAGAACATTGCAGTATACTAGTCTAGAAGAATAGAACTCTTAGGAATAGAACAATAGAACAGTGCGTATACTAGAAGAATAGAATTCTTAGGAATAGAACAATAGAAATAGAATACTGCAAAATAGGAGGACTAGAAGAACAGAATAGGAGAATACAAGAAACGGACAAGAAGTACATCGTTGATAGAAGAAAATTTTGCAGACTAGATCGAAGAACAATACATTGCAAACTAGAAAAAAAGAACATTGCTGACTAGAAGAATAGAACATTGCTGACATTATTGATTCTCCTTGTAAACACGAAAAACGTGGTGGAGGTTTGTTACGGTACAAGGACTTGTATTCATACGTACTTGTAGTCAATGAGTTACAAGACGTTTTTAGGTTGATTATACATGCTTTCGTCCTACATAATGCAGAATCAACGGTTTGATGTATGTACACACCGAGTCACAAGTGGTATTCGTTCAACAGTCAACAAGTTGCTCCATACGACCATATTTACGCTGCAAAAACTAGTGATGCATTCAGCTGAAATGGAATGTGGCTTGTCCTTGTCAAAGTATGGTCAATATGTCCATGGTCAAACGCTATGAGTGGAGGCCATAAACTCTACGGCGCAGTCATCTCAACTGAACGAGAACTATTGGCAATAGAATCGAAATTGTCGTTTGTTTAAGTCTACGATAGAGCTGCGTGCATGTACATGCACATGCACATGCACATGCACATGCACATGCACATGTACAGTAGGCTACGTCAGTAAATTTACAGTATGGGATTGTCTACAGTCTTGTCTAGCCTTATCAGATATCATCACCTCGTCAGTACCCGACGTCTTGTATTCTCTGTTGACTGAGGTAATGACACCGTCCAAGTCAAATCACCACCTATCCATAGTTTCGTCTGTCAAAATGTTTCCTTTCTAACTTTCCAGTGACAAGCCTTTAGTCACCATTCTCATGTCGGAGATTTGTCGCTGGCTAAAGGAAGTGAAATATCAGAGATATGGTTCATTCAAACTTGATTTCAAATCGTGAATTGATATCTTAATCTTTGACGACAGTCCTGTACTCGACTGACGAGAACACAATAAACCCTGTCTGGCTGGTCAAAGGAGCTGGGCTTCCTCTCAACATATCTGTTGTGAGAATTCAAGGTCTCTGGAGAAACTAGAATGATGTTTAGCGTCAGAATAAAAATCTTTAGTGTCCAGTACCGGACGACCTTCATTGTTGGTTCATCATTCTGGGGTTAAACGTGACACAGTTTTGTTGTGGGACAGAGTCCCTGCGTACCCAACTTCAAACCATTCGATTCTTTTTCAATGTCGGGCATTTCGTAGAAGCTATAGGTGAAACTCAAGCAGTCACTGGCGGCGAGTAAAAAGAAAGAACATGTTCATTCACATCCGTGGCTGTGCCAAGGGCTTTGCTTTGCACTCAAGATTTCTTTAGCAGTGAAATATACCTCGCGTAGAAATACGTAAAAGGTTTTCGCACATGTTCGGCAAGCAATGCATGACAGTGTGCATAGGCTTGTATCTGGTATTAAACAAGAAAAGGACATCGGAGCGATGTCAATGGTTTCCGATGAGAAGTTTACTACTCTAGAGCTAGTTAACTGTGACCTTGACCTCTGACCTTGAGAAGTATTGCGTAACTGGAACAGGGATCCTTGATTTAACTTCAGGAAGGAGATGGTTAATTCTGGCTTCTAATAAGTTTTCTCCTGAAATTCTCAGCTACACTTTAGAACTGTTTGACCTTGACCTTGACCTCTGGCCTTCAAGGTCATTGCGTAATCTGGAAGCTCATCCTTGATAACCTAGGTGCAGGTGAAGGTTTTAGGCTTCCACCATCACCAGGTTCTGACTTATGTTATTTGTGACAGTTGACTGTGACCTTGACCTCTGACCTTGAGAAGTATTGCGTAACTGGAACAGGATTCCTGATAAAACCTGTCGGGGATGGTTAATTCAGGCTTCTTTAATCGTTTTCTCCTGAAATTCAGAGGAGATTTGCACTTCAGAACTGTTTGACCTTGACCTTGACCTCTGACCTTCAAGGTCATTGCGTAATCTGAAAGCTCATCCTTGATAACCTAGGTGTAGCTGAAGGTTTTAGGCTTCTACCATCACCAGATGCTGACTTATGTCATGTTATCAAATTTGAATATCAAATCTCACCATGATATCAGCGAATATCATGCGACCGAGCAGGTGCAAACTGAAAAATTCAATTGCAATAACATCCGTGGATGAGCTATNTGTCTGGCTGGTCAAAGGAGCTGTGCTTCCTCTCAACATATCTGTTGTGAGAACTCAAGGTCTCTGGAGAAACTAGAATGATGTTTAGCGTCAGAATAAAAACTTTAGTGTCCAGTACCGGACGACCTTCATTGTTGGTTCATCATTCTGGGGTTAAACGTGACACATTCAGTTTTGTTGTGGGACAGAGTCCCTGCGTACCCAACTTCAAACCATTCGATTCTTTTTCAATGTCGGGCATTTCGTAGAAGCTATAGGTGAAGCAGTCACTGGCGGCGAGTAAAAAGAAATAACTGACAGTTAAGGAAATTATGTTCATTCACATCCGTGGCTGTGCCAAGGGCTTTGCTTTGCACCCAAGATTTCTTTAGCAGTGAAATACCTCGCGTAAAAATACGTAAAAGGTTTTTGCACATGTTCGGCAAGCAATGCATGACAGTGTGCATAGGCTTGTATCTGGTATTAAAAAACTTTTCTGACAACCGTCAGGACGGGTGATCAACGGCGTCTTATTGACCAACGTCAATCAAATTGTGTTCTTCACTGTAAAAAGTCAGAACGCGAAAAAATTTCGCATCGTTGTTTGTGGGATTTTGGCTATGTTGCAATGTATTTATCCTCCAAACATTAATCTATAGATAGGTCATCTTGTTGTTTGGAAGTATTTAGGCCCCTTTTTAAGGGTTTCAAAAAAATGTGAACACTATTCTAGAACGCGAAAACGCCAATTCTGAACGCAAATTTGTCCCAGATTTGAGAACACTATAAAATTTTGCGTTCTAAAAGTCATTTTTAGAACGCAAAATTTTATAGTGTTCTCAAATCTGGGACAAATTTGCGTTCAGAATTGGCGTTTTCGCGTTCTAAAATAGTGTTCACATTTTTTGAAACCCTTAAAAAGGGGTCTAAATATTTCCAAACAACAAGACGACCTATTCTATAGATTAATGTTTGGAGGATAAATACATTGCAACATAGCCAAAATCCCAAAAACGACAAATTAACGTACCCAGAACGCGAAATAACGCGAAATTTTTTCGCGTTCTGACTTTTTACAGTCATGGTCACTGTCTTTGAACCGTGTCTGGAAAGTGTAATGACAGACAGCACTAGGATGTCTACACTTCCTTTCGTACTTTGTCAGACAGAAAATACATCCATCAACGCGGAAGGCTTTTCAGGACGCAGAAACCCGAAGAGTTGAAAAGATTTTTAAACACTTTAACTACATGTATTATTAGACCTCTGTATTAAATCATGACTTCTATATAATATGAATTATGAATGCCTATCTTCAGTCAATGGTATAAGATAGATGTCGTTACCCTGCTCCAATGAATGAAACCAAAAAAAAAACATTTAAAAGTCTTTATTCATGAATGAAATATCACGCATGCTACGTCTATCTCACAGGCATGCGAACACGAATGTACAGCAACAGGCCTTACAATGTCTGTATATATTCTTTATACATACATGTATGCACTAATGATTGGTCTTTTTGGCAATTTTTGTTAACATTTCCTGCATGTATTGAAGAAAGTAATTCGCCCGTGTCTCAACCTCAAACAGACATTTGTCGAGTCGTTCGTCTTTTAAACCAATGTTTGTGGCGTTTATTCTGAATGGGCCCATTTTTACAACCACCCCTGGG
The DNA here is from genome assembly GCA_002633025.1 of Notospermus geniculatus. Taxonomy (NCBI): domain Eukaryota; kingdom Metazoa; phylum Nemertea; class Pilidiophora; order Heteronemertea; family Lineidae; genus Notospermus; species Notospermus geniculatus. Next base: position 135,877 of record NMRB01000212.1, read on the forward strand.
ACAACTTTGACCCCTGGCCTTCACTAGAACGCGAGTACGTCCTCCAACAATAGAAATAAACCGTGAGAAACGGAAAGGATGATACGGTTTACTATCTTGTCATTCATAGTTTGACTTTATTCCTGGTTAGTGTTATTTAGACAGAATGAATTATACCCATATCGAGTCAAAGGCCACATCATGATATGATTGTGTGCAATGAAGGTAGTGCATTGAATGCACCGAATGCCTGTATATTTGCGAACGCGTTTAAAGTACGTAGTCCCAACTGTGGAGGGGTCGGTCTGGCCGGCCTGCTTCCTCTTGAAAGGCGTTAAGAAGTTTGCATTCCAGGAGGGTTTACCATGGACCATGGGATTCGTGGTGATGAGTGGAAGAAATGATGTGGACAAGATGGCCGCCGCCATCGAAAACATCGGAGGATAGCCTACTCCTCCCCGATGAGAATGGTTCGTTTCTCTCACCAGTTGCACTTGAAGTTGGTATTGTAGACCAACATATAGGCTAGTGCACTGCCGGTGTGGACCAACTGCCAGTGTTAAAATCGTTAATTAGGTCTGATGGGCCAACAGTTCCATTTCAAACATTCCGCCAAGGGCGAGGCCCTGTCGCATACTACACGTCCCAGTCTCTGTCCAAGTCTCTCAACATACAATGAAGGTTCAGCACAATGGCGTTACCGTATAATACGTTTTTCTACCTTTGTACTTTTCTTACATCACGTAGCTGGCCTATACTTTCCTTATATCATGTAACTTATGTAATAGAGGCCTACTTTTCTTACATCACGTAGCTTATATAGGCCAACGTTTCTTACATCATGTATCTTATGTAATAGATGCCCACCTTTCTTACATCATGTGGCTTATGTAATAGAAGCCTACTTTTCTTTTATCATGTGGCTTATGATATAGAGGCCTACGTTTCTTGCATCATGCAGCTTATGTAATAGAGGCCTAATTTTCTTGCATCCTGCAGCTTACGTAATAAAGGCCTACTTTTTCTTGCATCATGCAGCTTACGTAATAGGCCTACTGAACTATAACAGAAACTCGTGCGGAGTACTTGAGTAAATTCGACCTACATGTATTTCGTTTACCTAATTCCTTTGAACAAAACCTGTGTGTATATTGATGAGTAACTTACGACATTTTGTCATGTGGCCATCAGCAGCCTGATCGTGTGACCTTAAAGCATTCTGGTCGCGTTAACATCAAATCAGCATCGATAACTGATTTTATGATCAGATTGTGCTCATGAGTCAGGGGCAGATGTCTTTGTAAATTATCAACCTTTCGACTTGTCATGTGGCCATCCATCGAGAAAGCAGGCCTGGAACATCTCGCGGCCAGTCGTGTGAACAAATAGAGATATTACGGAGGTTTAGAAATCAAACAATAAACGTAAACTTTACGAAAAGGTTGTTTTTCGTACTACACATTTTATATTGCATTTTCGGTACAAAAATAACGTTGTCGTCAACGTTTACGTTATCGTTTGATTTCTAAACCTCCCTAATATGTGATGATTCCTGAAACTTCAAGCAGGTTCCCTTTTTCGGTGCTTTTTTTATATCAAACAGGTGCATCCATGTTGCGTCGGCTTCAGATAGGTGCTGTAAAAGCAGTAGGCCTAACTGTCATCTTAATTTTGGCCGTGCATTTCATGGAATTTCATATTTGACGGTGGTCAAGGGCATACCTTTCAGAATGTCATAAACAGTCGTTGCGTACTTAGCGAGGGATGTACTGGCATAGAAAAACATCATTTTTATTGGCTACGGATCATGGATTTTTATTGTTATAAAACGAATTGCGGACCGTGACCCTTGACTCTTTTGTCACAAGGAAAGTTCGGGTGAATGATGTGGGCCGACTTATAAGGACGCCATGTGGTTTAATTTGCCTAAAATGACAGCTTAACGCCCGCGTCTCATCGTATGGTAATATTAAACATTATCTACAGTACCTGACGAGGAAGGTAGGCTTCAGTTCATCGCGTATGGTATGGGTACGTCACGCGTCTCTGTTGCGTGACGTCGGGTGAATGACGTTACGTCTTCACTGCATGCCTTCCATGACGCTGCGCCACGTCCTCGGAAGATACGAGGACGGTACGTGCATGACGCTGCATGTAGTACGCGGATGGTGCGCGGCGCGGAAGGGAGGTCAATTGTGCAAGGTACTGTATACTAGTATACAGCACCAAATTATACAGCTTTGAATTCCCACATCTTCCTTCACCTGTGATTTTTTTTTCAACTCGATTTTGCTTTGCGGCTTGTTTTGTAACTGGGCACTCGATCGCCGTAGTTGACTAGCTAGACGTGATTTCCATCAATGGCGAAGCTGTGATCAATTTCAGGTCGGCGACCGGTATCAGTTGCTTGCGGTCATATTCAATCACAGGTAGCAGGTTGCAAAGCAAGTCCCAAAGCAGAAAATCAGCGTGCGTGCGTGCGTGCGTTAACGGTGTGGCGGGAATCAAAGTCCCCCGGGGAAACTAAGACCGGGTTTTATTGGTCAGTTCTCGGAAACATCGATACACAATCAGCGGCCGGGGGTGGACCTAGATGTATCTAGGCCTACTTCACATTCATCGTTCTTCGTTAAACGGAAAAATGCCAAGGGTAGCTCGCGGCCGTGGATGGTATCTTCGAATTGAAAACTCTTAAATAGATGCATCTAACCCTCCCTGCACCCAACCAAACGTAGGCTTTCCTCGTCCTTTGCCAAGCATAGCAAGCCAAGTTCGTGTTCCAGTCCTGGGGTTTGTCACATTCAACAGCTTTCTTCAACTTGAATTTACCATGCACACGTACATTGTGGAGCAATAAAAGTTTCACTAGATTATGATTTAAGGGACATTTATGGCACCATTTGGAGGATATCTGACGCTATCGTCACAGGGTCTTTTGTTAAGAAAAGAGACCTGGTAATAGAGTGAGACATGAAAATCCTCGGCGGCTTGGCGGCACTGCTCGAGATCATCCCTAATGATAGCCAGACTCGCTCTGAATTTCTGGTTGGACCTGCCACTCAGCCTCGCAGGTCTTCATTGTTGCCGAGTTTTGGGATCCCAACGAATTATGAGAACGAATTCCGTTCAGCAATTCTTGCTCGAAACATTCAGCAATGCTTACCTGATGCACTCAGCAATTCTTACTTGATCCATTCAGCAATGTTTACTTGATCCATTCAGCAATGCTTAATTCATCCATCCAACAATGCTTTATTTTGGTCCGTTCAGCATTGCTTACTTGATCCATTCAGCAATGCTTACTTGATCCATTCAGCCAATCTCCAGAATTCACGAATTTTCGACCCCAACCGGGGTCTTTTTCAAGTGGAACTTTACAATCTGAAACTCTAGAAAAGACTTTTCTAGAGTTTCAGATTGTAAAGTTCCACTTGAAAAAGACCCCGGTTGGGGTCAAAAATTCGTGAATTCTGGAGATTGACTTCTTGCTTATTATCATTTTGTGTGTCAATTTTGTGCTTTTCTGTACCTTGATCCATTCAGCAATGCTTAATTTATCCATTACTTGATCCCTTCAACAATGCTTACTTGATCCATTCGTCAGTGCTTACTTGATCCACTCAGATCAGCAATGGTTAATTCATCCATCCAACAATGCTTATTTGATCCATTCAACAATACCGTAGTGATCCATTCGGTAATGCTTACTTGATCCCTTCAACAATGCTTACTTGATCCATTCAACAATGTTAATGCATGCTTTATTGCTCCATTCGGCTTTGCTTACTTGATCCATTCAACAATGCTAATGCTTAATTGGTGCGTTCAGCAATACTTATTTGATCCATTCAGCAATGCTTACTTGATTCATTCTTCAATGTTCACTTGATCGTCGCTGACTGGTTGAGAATACCAAGTAAGATTATTCCCTACTGAACGTTTGCAAGGAGTTGTGTCAGAGATTTAGCAGTTTGAAATTCCATGGTAAAAGCCCATGCGGATAATTCTTAAATTGACCCAACAGGCTACGTAGATTTGGAACCAAAACCATCGCTTTTCTGTCAAATCGAATCGTCTTTCCCAATTCCCTAAGACGTCTGGCAAACAGCACGAATGCCTGCGGGTCCGTTGTTTCTCTTTTTCCTGTAAGATAACTCCGAGTGTGCCTTACTTATTACCGGCACAGTTTCAAACGTCTGCTCGATATATCGTTGTTGTTGTTGGAAATGTCAATTGTTGCTCCGAGTTTGTCTGCGAGAAAACGTGGCCGAGTAAAACATTTCTTGCCCGAGGAAATGACTTTTTTCTCGTTCATGATATTCTAGCGAAGCATTTCTGAATGTTGCCCTAGGGAAGCATCTGGCGGCCACTGGTCGAGGTATTCGACGTACTTTTAACTTGGTGAAGATGAATGCTTATCGTACAATCATTTTCGCATTTGAAGACTTCAAATCGTACGTTAGTGAAGTGTTTCATCCTGGAGGTAAGCTCATTAACGTGAAGAACGAACGCATACTGCAGTTGCTAGGCCTAAAATTGGCTGTCATGGCTGACGACGCTTTCATCGAATGACACCACAGTCGAGTGCAAGAACGTGGGAACCAATCAGAACACCTGTTACTCTTAGAATGATTGGCTGATGGGAAAGGTGATTGTTAAGGTCAGCCTTTTATCTTAACACAGAGAATACACGTCCACGATTTGGCACTCGACAGGCCTCGTAATGACACTTGGGAATTCAATTCGAACCTTCAACAAACGACTAGAGACGGATAGGACGTTGGCCTGTTGACCAGCAACAAAAAATATTTTTGCCAGCAGGCATATCATAATCTGCATGCCATTGATCGACTTAGCAGAATGTTTTTCATAACATGATGATTACTGGTGGGCTTAGCTTGAATATTGTCGAGGGACGTCGTACGCGCGAAAATACGACATGTTCAAAGTTACTGCTGAACGTACGTGACTTCTGTCCTTCCTCCAGTATAGTCCACTGGAGTGCTTCCATGATTTGTTGAGAATCAATACCCGTCACTTGATCCATTCAGTTACAAATCTGTTATAATGATCCTTCCTTCTGTCAATAAACATACCAACTGCAGTCGCATCATAGTTTGGACAGATAGGGGATTAATGGGCACTTTATGGTTGGCGAATAGCTCCCTGGGGAGGACGCTCCGCATACGAGTGAGATGCACAGGGGCTGGGGCTGCAATGGAACCACAAAGGAGGCTGTTCTGAACGAAAGTGGCGTCGAGTGGGCCAATTCTCCCGAAAGCAATACCTAGGGAACAATTCATATTACTGCTGTGATAAGAATCAAACTCCCATGGCATGCAAATCCGGTTCTATTGTAAGAGGGATTAAGTAGAAACCATGACCATTCGAATTTAATCTTTACAACTGCAGACTATTGTTATTCGGACCTGCATTCCAAGGTTCCATTCCTGCATAAAATTGAAAAGCGTCGATCACTGGCGCATGGGTTCGGTCCGATTCCAGTCCGTTTGCCCCAAGTTTTCCGGATAGAAATCCATTTGATCGATGTAATACGGACCTGAGTCGGACAAAATCCGTGTGCTAGTGGTCGAAGCTTTACCCTGCCTGTACTGTACCACTAAACTGGCCAAATTCAGTATCACAAAACATGACTTGATGCCAGCCCGATTGTACGGTGGCCCATACGTGCCATGCATATATTTTTATCCGCATTACAAAATTCTGAACATTATTGCATTTTTTCTATAATTTCCACCCGGGTGGAAAACAATTACCCTGGGTGGAAAACATTTATCCCCGGGTGGAAAACATTTACACCCGGGTGGAAAACATTATCACCCGGGTGGAAAACATTTCCACCCGGGTGGAAAACAATGTTTTTCACCTGGTTAAAATGTTTTACACCCGGGTGAAAATGTTTTCACCCGGGTGGAAAACAATGTTTTTCACCTGGGTGAAAATGTTTTCCACCCAGGTGGAAAACATTTCCACCCGGGTGAAAATATTTTACACCCGGGTGAAAATGTTTTCCACCCGGCGGGTGGAAATGTTTTACACCCGGGTGAGAATGTTTTCCACCCGGGTGGAAATTAGAGGAAAAATACAATAATGATCAGAATTTTGTAATGTGGACAAAATTATATACATGACATGTATGGGCCACCGTACGATTGAGATCTTCACATCTCCATCTGGATTTCAAGTCACAATTGAAGAAAGAGAAGGTAAGAAGAGTGTTAAAGCGATAAGGGATGAATTCTAGAGGGTCGGGTTGCAGCGGTTATTTGAGACATGGCTTCTGAGAACCTGAGCTTGTAGTTTTGTATTTAAGTCGTCCTTTGGTGTAGTTTGTCACTCAAAGTCGACGTTGGACAAATATGTCATCAGCCATTTGGGGGAATCAGCTGGCAGATTTAAGAAGAGAATCGCAGGGGATAGAGTATTATTGAGTTGTCTGTAGTGTTGTATTCCAGTCAAGCCAGGTAGGTTGCTGGATCGCCCTTTCTCCTATCCAATTTTTGGAGAGAAAGGCTGGGTGCAACTCCCTGTAATTTGCGGTTTATAATGAGCTGTTTCAGTCATTTGTCGCGGCATCTTGCCACTATCATTTCCTGCTATCATTTGAACTTTTTATGGACAATTTATATGTGACCGATGCGTACTGAAATGGCCCATTGTGGTCGGTGTGTCTATTACAAGTATTATAGTCATTTATACCATTGTCAGCCATTGAAGTTTTAGAGTGTAAATAACTGAAGTGTGTTTGAAGGAAAAAAATTTGAAAAAATATTGGGGTCGGTATGCAGTATTTTCTTTTCCTTTGGATTTGTCTAGTTCTTTTGACTGCTATGTACTCTCAGGGGTTCTGTCCGTCTATGTCGATATCGGCATGCCGACACTGCCGGAAGTCGACCCGGTATCATTGTCTTATATCACGTGGCGAGTACATCAAACTTGGCAGATTATCCGAACTATAAAACGGACTGATTACACCAGAGATGAACGGGCATGACGGTACTGTAGAGTGACGGCGGCTGTTTGGACGTACCGTACCTCGCATGCATTAGGTTACCGTAGTCAATGGACCACGTGTAGGCCTATGTTCAATTCTGTTGGCATGATTTCCTTTCTCCTCCAGGACACGTAAGAACTTTCAAACATGACAATTGTCACTACATTCTTGACCTTAGCAGATTTGGGAAAGCAGTGGCGCAGTGTCTGAGAGGCCTCAAGTTCGAAACACGGCCAGGTTGCATTCTGTCCTCCCAACTGACCTCGAATGTTCAAAACGACTTAAAAGGAGCTGCTTCTAGAGGTCCCTTGAGTTTCCAAGAATAGATTCTGGTGAGACTGGGGTGATAATGTGACAGTTGTGCATTAATATATGGATCGTTGCATACAAACGAACTGATAACTAACGTTCATATCTTCCAAAAGAAATGATCTAAAGAAACTCTTCTATTCCTTTTCAAGAATATGCGGAGAGGTTGCCGAGTGAATGCGGATTCACTAAATTTGCATTCCGCGTCTTGTCCGTGCCCTAGTGGACGCTAGGTTTAAAACGGACTGATTACACCAGAGATGAACGGGCATGACGGTACTGTAGAGTGACGGCGGCTGTTTGGACGTACCGTACCTCGCATGCATCAGGTTACCGTAGTCAATGGACCACGTGTAGGCCTATGTTGAATTCTGTTGGCATGATTTCCTTTCTCCTCCAAGACATGTAAGAACTTTCAAACATGACAATTATCACTACATTCTTGACCTTAGCAGATTTGGGAAAGCAGTGGCGCAGGGCCTCAAGTTCGAAACACGGCCAGGTTGCATTCTGTCCTCCCAACTGACCTCGAATGTTCAAAACGACTTAAAAGGAGCTGCTTCTAGAGGTCCCTTGAGTTTCCAAGAATAGATTCTGGTGAGACTGGGGTGATAATGTGACGGTTCTGCATTAATATATGGATCGTTGCATACAAACGAACTGATAACTAACGTTCATATCTTCCAAAAGAAATGATCTAAAGAAACTCTTCTATTCCTCGTTGCCTCTCTCGCAACCCGCAGAACATCTCGTTGCATTCCAGGCAGACCTGCCCCTCGTTAATTGGCCGGACAAACGGTTGATTTATTGTTTGTGTTAGATCTCTACTTATCACACTACATGTACTGGCCTCTTCATTAGCAGCGTTAGCCCCGAATGAGAGTAACTGGCTTAGTCGTTAGTTCAGTCCATTCAGTCTTTAGTAATGTTCATCACGTTTGCATATCAAGGTAGCACGACGCAGTTTTTTCTTTCTTCCTTTATCCAGATTCACTGCTCGAAAAAATGAAAACCAGTCGGTCTACAATGTTGACAACCGCTACCAACCGTCTCGCCAACTCCGCATCTCCGCCAATACCGCATCTCTTTTTCTGCTCTGAACACTCCAGTTGTCACCACTGTAAATAAAGAGCCTTTTCCTTTCGTCCGTATTGATCACGGCACTAGCTAACCCGGTCGAGTGTTGTCGACGCAATCTCACAAGCGCCCGGGCGTGCTAATCGGAGAATTGCTAGAAAGAATGTCGCAGTTGAAGCATGAGATTGATCCCTACACCGGCATATGTTGATGTCCTTCGCCTCGATGGACGGTGAACCATCTGACAGTGCTGTGTGCGCTCGGGCGAAAACCTCGAGGAAACCATTCGTAAAACAGGCTATCAACAGTAGGTTTCGCCAGTACTGTTATGGAATGAGAGGCCGGGTGTCAGTAACACAGCACCGATGATTCTCCTTCCTTCTCCGCGTCAGCGTTCCTCGTGGTGCGTTCCAGTTTGTGATTCAAATCAGGCAATCTGGAACCCAGAGTCATTATCGGAAAATGAACGTTGATTTGGTATGCCACTTGCACTAGGGCTTCGTTGGTCATACCACTCGTTGCACTGAGGGCTTCGTTGGTCATGCCACTTGCAATGAGGACTTCGTTGGTCATGCCACTTTCTCCGAGGTTTCTTTGGTCATACCACTTGCACTGAGGACTTCGTTGGTCATGCCACTTTCACTGAGGTTTCGTTGGACGTTGGTCATGCCACTTGCAATGAGGGCTTCGTTGGTCATGTCACTTGCACTGAGGGTTTCGTTGGACTTTCGGTCATGCATTCATGAAATGAACAAACGAGTCCTACTTTCAGAAGAAACGTTGCCATTTCATGACTCGAGCATTATTTACTAAATGATCGGGACATAGGTATATGTCGTGGGTGTTCTGTTGAATTACAACAGTAATTGTACCATCATTGGTTTATGTTTTGTTTGCTCGTACTATACTGATCCACACGACTAGGTCATGTACACAACACTCATGTTCAGCCAATGCGGTCAATTTCTTCACCACTTAATGTCGAATGCTAACGTTTGAGTGCCCTTCAAGTCAATGATTCTAGTATAATGTTTGTAACACAACACTTCAAATAGACGCAAAAACATAATACCAAGTCGTCCATGTCATCGAGTGAATTCGTGGTGCTGTCATGGCAGACGCAGCTCTCGGGCACCACGTGATCTCATGAGAGATGAATTCCTATTGGCCAAAAAAAGGCGTAAATTGATCGTATGTTTCCGTTCATTGGCGACGGGCTCTTGAGTGCACACCGCACTGTCGTGTGCCTTATTTGGCACCGAATTCAACCAAAACGGCTAAGGTCGTTTTGTTGTCGTTGGTATGTGTTAAATTGAGTGCAAGTTTGTTGTTTGTTAAGGATTTGTCTGTAACTCCGAAAAACGAGTGATATGCCGTCAGTGCAACCAATCAGCTCGTCCTGTTACATAGCCAATCAGCGTGTGTCTTGTGACAGTCTGTTGTACACGTTCCATCCGCCAATGCAAGCGTGTATATTACTTGATGAGCAGCTTTCTTGTAGTAAAAGGAAATATTGCGTATGTGGACATACTTGTAATAGGTCAATCCCCTGTGTTGTCACGTCGCCACCAAAGTCTCGTTTCCTTGTTCTAAGACCTGCTCCCCTAAGCCATCTTGTAATGGGCTCATTACTGGCACGGCTGGTAGAAATCCCTCCTAATTACACACACAAGTAGGTCGGGACCCCCGTCTTATGAGGTGCCACAATAAATAAGAAACTGAACCCGAGGAAGGATTTGCAGGTCGTCGATTCTGAAGGGACAAACTCAGAGGAGGCAGGTTTACAAAATACCATGGATTTGTGCTCAGAGAGATTCCCTGCGCAATTACTTTGGTATTACATCAGTGTACTGGACGAAATGGAATTAAGTCGTGATGATATTGATATAAATTCAACTGAACGTGACAGTGTTTTTGTACTACTACGTCAGCTGAGAGACATACGAACAAAGCTTACAAGGTGTGAAGTGGCGCGTAATGTTTGAGAGCTGTAACTAGAGGGCCCTTGATTTGAGGACTTGCATGCGTCACGACAGTGAGCCACTACTGACTAACTTGGTAAATAGTGTTTATCGGGGAATGGCCTGCCTTTTACCCATACATGTACTGATAATCACTCAATCGTTATCCTGCAGGTGAATCTGTTGTGCATTGCCTGTTTTAGGGACATTAACTGAAGCTTTCTATATTGGGTATACCATGCTGCTGAGCATTTGGCAAGCCTTTCTATAATAACAATCTCCTTAAACGAAGATTATTGATAAAAATAGTCTTCCGTCGCCCACCTCCGGATGTCGGTGCAGCCCGCGTTTGTCGAGACCAGAGCCATTGTCTAAATCACGAACTCTCGATTCGGCTGCAGCTCTTTTTCAATAACCATCATTTTGATGCTATTAAAAATCGATTAGAGAATCACCTATAACCCGTAGGAATTGAAAACAATCCAGTCAGTCTCGAAGTTTCCAATTAAAGCGTAATCGAGTTGTGATTAGGAGTGATTAAGTTTAAGGCGGTGAAATTAAAATGTCAATCTTATTGAGGTTTCGAAGATTTTATGTCGCGCAGACCGTAAGC
>NMRB01000212.1:152192-192691 GCA_002633025.1 Notospermus geniculatus
AGGTGTGGACAGAAAAATGCCGGGCTAAAACGTTTACTGAGCCCACCGACAGGTGTCGGTCTGCTAAAATTGAATGGGTGGTGTGTCTATAAATAGCATGGCCAGCGTTCAATATCGTAAGACGAATAATAGGTGTGGACAGAAAATTCAATGGATCCGGGTTAAATTCGAACCCGGGTTTGGAAAAATTGCATAGGTGTAAACACGGCTATAGGCCCGTAGTCGAACACGCCGAACCCTATTCCCAGTGCTTTCTTTGATCGCATGAGTGGAAAACAAACGCTTCAGTTGTCGATTCCAGAGCTTACACCCTTACGCAGATGGGCATTTGTTATTGCTCAGCCGTTTTCATTGTTCCACGAGTAAACCTGAACGTCCCTCATTGGACAAAAACAACTCGTCCTGCTGATTGAAGAGTTCCGATTGGTCAACTTTGGTCCAATCGAGTACTAGTACATGTAGCTTCGTGTCCTTCATTGGATGGCAGCATGTAGTGCCCCGTCAATGACCGTGAAGCATGTGATATGGAACAGAGATGTCGGCTCTGGTGGCAGACTCGATAATAGGGAGTTTAAGAAATCAAACGATAAACGTTAACTTTACGACAACGTTATTTTTTGTACCGAAAATGCAATATATAATCTGGTGAATTCGCAGTATGAAAAATAACGTTGTCGTAAAGTTAACGTTTATCGTTTGATTTCTTAAACTCCCTAATGCCTGGGCAAGCAAACCTTCGGCAACCGGTTTGGACCCAATCAGAACCAACCACAACCAGTCGAGAATGCTTTAGCTTCGGTAGAGTACATGTACATCAAAATATCATGAAATCTCCATCTGTCTCATCCTTCACCAGAACCGCGTATCACCCTCATCTATGCACAGATTAGTTCTACTGGGAAACATCTCTACATGTGTGACCAGCCAACTTGTGTGTCGCTAGTGTATGCAATTTAAGGTCCTGTCTCGTGGTCGTCGTAGATCATTCGCCAAGCCGCCTCAGAGAGAACCTCGTGACTGGCCGTTGACTCCGGCAACATGTGTTCGTTCGGACTTACTGTCATGATTATACTTGTCGATGGATAGACCTTGGGCTATGAATTCGTCGTCTATGTCTCGGGATATAGCAGCGTTACTCGTGACAGGAGTTGAAACGACCGAATTAGTTTAGTCTCCGGAGATGGTAGGCGCCTAGATGAACGCACCAGTTGGGGTGAGTGGTACCTTTGAGATATTGCTTCATTTGGTCGATGAAGGGTCGGACAGATAAACACGTGAATGTGTTCCATGAATGAATAATGATGAGCTATATGAAGTGGTATATAGTGTTCGCCTTCAACCTGTCAAGTCTTTGACAATGGTACTTGTTTTGCAGCGAGGTGTCAGTTGATGTTACACCCTTGTTCGTCATGGCATATTTGATTCCTGGCGCTCTCTCGCTTTAGGGTTTTACGTTTCTTTATACTTTCCTTTCCTTGTGCCAACAGTCCCCTGCGTTCAGCGTACATTGTCCTGTACATGCAGTGTCTTTGTTTCTGTCATCTATACAAATCCGATAAAAAATATGCACAAATATACACGTACTTCTTCATAGCCTGCTTCTAATCATTCTTTGACCGCTGTCAAGGCAATTCCAAACATCCCACACTCAACACATTATGAAATGTTCGAGAGCGAGAAACTGCCCTCAAAACTGCAACCAAGAAATGCACATGAGAAATGGTGTTTGCTTCCGTTTTACTGCTTAGGGGTAACGCCCTTTGCATTCGATCTCTCCCTCATACCCATAGGACCAAACCAGCCGGTTTCTGTGTCTGCTGTGCTTGGTATGCTTGATTGATTTTCGGTCACTTAGTAATCTGTTCTGCACCTCTTGCACTGCTTGAATCTCACCTCAAAGTGTACTTCGTACGATTGAAATAAATAAATAAATAAATAAATAAAGGGTTAGGCTGGCCAGCTGCCGTGACCCCCCCCCCACCGCATCCATCGGATGTCGAAGGACACGGTCCATTTGTAAGCCAATACTCAGTGACGTCAGCCTGTAGTGACGATATTCACGACTGACCCTTTTAAAATAGCACCAACGAGTAGCAGATGGGATTCCCTGACGTCTTCTCGTACAGATTCTGTTACAAGTCAAGTTCACCCCCATAAAGGGCAAACGTTTCATTAACATGAATTACCGGGTACTTTTTTCCTTAATGAAGCCCTACACGGTTACTACTGTTGATATTTTGGTACATAAGTGACATAAGTAATATTTCTTGCGTCTCTCTGGTGACCTGAAGTGTTTGGCTGATGCAACGTCGTCTAATGAATGAAACTTGATTCATTCATTCATCCGGGGTGATCAGTGTTGGCAAGTTCGTGGATCCCTTACAAACTTGAGCGGTTCTGTTCTGATCGGGAGACATGCGTTCCTTAGGCATTGCTTCTGCCAATCGATTATGGCCTTACCGATCTACTGACGGACTGAGAGACGATGTTCAATGATATCCGTTGTCTTCATGAGTCAAATGGAGTGCCTGTAAGGCTGCAATCGCATAGAGTTACACGCTACACCGACACGCCGGTTAACATTAGGGAGTTTTTGCAAAGCCCCCGAAACGTCAACGCGAACGCTAAACCCATTGTTCGATGCCACGAAGACATCACTGAACAAAAGGATAGACGTTCGCGTTGGCGTTTCGGGGGCTTTGCGAAACCTCCCTAATGGCTTTACCGTCGCGAGCCCTTTTGTGTAGCCATTGTTAACCGGCGTGTCCGTGTAGCGTGTAGCTCTATGTGATTGCAGCGTAATACCGTCATCTCACTTGACACCTTTGCTGTCAGTAGTTGATGCGGCGGTGGACAGCGGTGGATAGACACCGAGGTCTATGCCGCAAGAAAGGAATTTGTGTCGTCTCTAATTAGTTACACCTCTCCCGTCTTACTATACTGAGGTCGAGGTGAGTTTAAGGCGGGAAAGTGGGTGATGGGCGGTTCAATAAGACTGCATTCTCAGTCTAGACTGTTCCCTCGCCCTGGGAAAGGCTCCGCTAATGACGGAGCGGCTCGAGGACAGCGGACCAGTCTGAGCTGCTCATGGAAGAATAATGGTTGATGAAATATTTCTGGTCGTCGATGAAATCACGGTCGGCTAGACTGTGTCAGCCTGTCGGAATCATACATTATGACTGTATTTATCTTGGTCTTGCCACACATCCCAGTGTAGGTTAACGCGTGCTCTTCATACCTTCCCGTCCTTTGTTCACTCCATTGGCGGATATATACATGTGCAGAGTTCCGCTTGCCACAAGCGAGGTCTTGTTTTTTATCCAACAATTATCAAGCTTTGAATAGCGCCTTGAGAATTCTACCCGAGTAATCATTGTGCCTCCGCCACGAAACTATTAAGAAAGCGTTCGATGGCGTTCTTAAATGTAGTATAGGCAAGAGGTTGCCAATTTATTGGCCTTAAAGTAAACAATTATACGGCGGCTCTTTGTATCTTGACGGTTGCCACGGAAGTGGTACGAGGCACGTGAATAGACTAACAAAGTTTCTAATTTCCAAATATCTATCATGGCCTTGGATTGATTTTTGGCTGTCTTTTTGGTGCGCCGTCGGACAGAGTTGGGAGGAAGCCGGTGTGTGGTATCTTCAACATGGCTGCCTGCACCGTGTGAGTGGATGAAGAGGAGCGAGGTAAAAACCCCTGCTGTGGGAGGATGCTTTGTAGGATCGTCACCAATCATCCTTCCCGCTGCTCTGACATTCGCACCAAGACTTGTCCAGTTGTAGGCTGATCATTCCAGCGCAATCGGTCACCACGTCATCCTTCTTCGACCTGTTGTATATCCAGGGTCACAGTCGGCAAATCGCCCTTCCTACACCCAACAGGAAGTACATGTACTAGTACATTTCTGAGCAGCACCGTGTTTCGTAGGTGACATCGAAAATCACGCCCTGCTTTAGCCCACGGCATAAATCAACGTTGTTTTTCTCGCTTTTTCATTCAAAGTCCATCAGGTGGCGAAAGAGGAATGCAGGAGCAATCTGAAGTTTGTAACCAGAATCCGGCCAGCCGGAACGAAAGTTTCACACGCATTCTCGGAGCTGCCTTTACCACGTTGTTGCAGGCACGAGTCAAAAGATACACAGATTTGATGATTCTTCTGAACAAGGGAAACGTGGGTTGTCTGTCAAAAGCACAAGCTGTGCCCGTGCTGAAATCAGATCGGCTTTCAATATGGTGGCATGCTTTTTTGTCGGGGTACTTGTCCACTAACAACAATACTGTGATTCTGACAACGTGTCGTCAAAAAGTTGAGTTGACATTTCGTGATATATCATCCCCCTTGATTCCGTATCTGTTGCACGGTCCAACGGTCCAGCATATGGTGCCTACCATTCTTCCATTCTCCCAGCACGAGGCAGCAGATGTCCCATTTTATGATAACCCGTTCCTATTTTATGATAACCCGTTGTACTTCATTGAACATCGTTCTGAATTATAAATGAGGAGTCTTCAACTCTCCCATAGTTGAATGAATGCTCGACTCCACAGCCCAAAAATAGCCAGGCTAATTCACAAATTGCGACAAACTAATTTGATTTGATTGAATAGTTGATTTAAATCCGAAATAGACATCGTCGGCGTAATGGGATTTTGAGCAAATGTTATATCATAGAATGCTAGTCTCCTCGTTTTATAGCCGTGTTTACACCTATGCAATTTTTCCAGGCCCGGGTTCGAATTTAACCCGGATCCATTGAATTTTCTGTCCACACCTATTATTCGTCTTACGATATTGAACGCTGGCCATGCTATTTATAGACACACCACCCATTCAATTTTAGCAGACCGACACCTGTCGGTGGGCTCAGTAAACGTTTTAGCCCGGCATTTTTCTGTCCACACCTTTGAAATTGCCGGGCTAAAGTATAATCCGGATCAGACCCGCCGAGCGAAAGCGGGCTAAATTAGTCCGGCAATTTTTAATCCGGATCCGATTTTCATAGGTGTAAACGCAAAAAAGGCGGGTCAGAGCCGGGTCAGGTCCGGCAATTTCCTCAGGTGTAAACACGGCTTATATAGCGTGCACAAAGCGGCCTATCCACGTGCAATATTATTGCACAATATGAGGATCAAAATGGGCAATATTATTGCCAATCTTTCTCCCATCTATTATGCCAGAAGCACATGACACCCATTTTGGGCCCCTTATTTCAACCTCTGTCATCATAAAGAATAATGTTTGCTATGATATGAAAAAATAAAAATAAAATAACCCATATTTTAATCCATTTCCCTGGGTATGACGTCAGACCGATATGTACATTCAATGCATTGTATACACCTTGTTCACGAGCCAATCACAGCCGAGGTATTCGGTTCTGAAGCCAGGGCTTAACAAGCCAACGCTTAAGCCCTGGGAACGAGGTTGGATAAATGTTCTTATAGAGCGACACTGTTCAACCATTAGATACTATCGAAGTGGGTGTCTTGTGGAGACTCGATGAATTGACCAAGTTAATTGACCAAATATTATCTCTACATAATCCGAGGAATATCGTGTAACACCAGCCGCATTGATGTTTGGTGGTCCCTTCCCCAAGGGTGACAAGGGAAAAGCCGCTTACCATTCCCAGCCTGTTCCGTCGATATGCTTGAGATGTCATCGATGGAAAAACTGCACCTAAACCCATCCGGACATCTATTGTTTCACGAAAGAATATCGTCTCTTCTTTAACATTCTTATTAAGTATATCCTTGTTGATTGCTTTCAGAAGCTGAAGAATTAGTCTGACCTTGGGACTATAAATCATATCAAAATGAGAATTTCCCAGAAATGGGTAATATCATCATCCCGTCTCCGCCACCCCCGCATTGGCTAGGGAACTAATTGAACCTCTTTTTCACCGAGTACGAGGCTGGTTTTTTCCATTCCTGTTTTATAAGTCTTCATAATCTACCCTCCCCTGGAGAGCACACCACGAACCTCTTCACTCAATCACTCCAGTTATAGAAGTGGTGACATTCCCTCGGCGCAACGAACAACTAGTTCTTATGAGTGATGAGTGCCTCTCACGACTGCTCCCTTGATTGGCCAGTGTTAACAAAAGTCACCGGCGTTGATCATTAGACGTTTTCATATCGCAAGAACTGGAGTGTTTCTGACATAACATACGACCTGTTCATTCGTTCACCGTCAAAATTACCAGTGACACAAACCCTGCCCGTAATATTCTTCAACTCGTTGCCCAGAGAGCCAAACTTGCGAGAGAAGTGCGTAGTGCCATCTACACTCCTTGCGCAGTGTCTTCTCACTCATACCTGTCGTTCATAGACACTGCTTACAATGGCCAGATCCCCGCCGATTTACCACTAGAGGGCGTTTAGCGTAACTAACGGAATACATGAAACATTTTCTGATTGGTTCACTGTCAGCGTCCATGACAACCGTGGCAGACTGGTCACTCGTCGTAAAGCATTTTATATGGGACTGTTGCATTACGACGCAGCACGACTAGTCTACAACAGCAATGGATGCCCCTCCCCCCGTGTCCAGCATGCAGTGCCACTTTGCACTTTTCAGTGTTTAGTTCGTGCCTTTATTGTTTTGAAACATCGCTAAAGAAGTGGATAACGGCTCTCTATATGAGATTATTATGTTTGTATATTGATTGATCTTGTAAACAGGCCGAAGCACCGAGCAACGCCGGCGCTGTTTGGCCGCTGACTAGTGCTGCCATCATGCGGTAAATCGGCGGGAATCTGGCTATTGTAAGCAGTGTCTATGAACGACAGGTATGAGTGAGAAGACACTGCGCGAGGAGTGTAAGTGCCATCTGGAAAGTCACGGCGGCCCCTCTATGGTTTGAAAATGGCGAGTATGCGGATGTGCATGTTCAGACACCATTTCCGTCTTCAAAACACTAATTGATCGCCGTGACCTCAGCACATGCCACTTGCCCATTCACTTGCCGTCGCGGAAGCGCGTTCGGTGTGACTTCTGACATGAGAAAGAAACTGCTTCTGAAGAAATAAATCTTTCAAAAGAATGCACCGGCGAGTTAAGAACTCACAGATTGCGTCTGCCTCACATTTGTCAACCTCACACTACAAATCATAGTTAACTACCTCTAATGTTCCAGCGACCTTTCTAGAATAACCGCATTGAGAAGGTAATTGGGATAATGATATTTTCTTGGCCGCGGCGAAGGAGTGACAGCAAAATACCACTAGGGCATGCCACAGTCTAAAGGAGCTGTCTACAGACCAACCACCCAATGTGTGACTGAGATACAGTGTACACAATATTGTCGATGTAAGTGGTTTGGTGTCGCCGATGACTTACATTTGAAATTGACATCAAGTAACCTCACTTCAGCCAGATTAGAACACATATTAAAGTATTTGATGGTTGAAGATGTCAACGAATTCTGCGCGGACCTTAGGGCCGGTGTTACATCTGCCAGTGTTTCTGTATGCCAGTGTATCCCCTTGTTTGGGAAACGCTGGCAGATAGATCGACGCGTTTCTCAGTGTGTCCCCTATTGTCAAGTCGCAGCTATCCCGTCAGACAGTAGGAAAGTAACACTCACAGATGGGGAACACTAAAAACGTTACACCATGAGATATACAAGTACAGTCTGTCCGTAATTTTGAGGAGTCCACTGTATTGAGGTGTCCAGGTTGATTTCACTTCCGTGCCCTCCCCTCACAATCTAACCAGATCTGGTCTTCATTCTTTCCAGGTTAGCGACGGCAAGAGTCCCAGTCCACTTTCGTACGTTTCGATTTTCGATGTGTTACATCCCTAAAGTACGGATTCCTTTCTCTCGTTTCAGATTAGACCTATATTTCTGCGGGGGCCACATGTATGTACATACATCATGATAGCGTTGGCATTTGGCGTGGCTACACCGAAAAGATGGAACAACATAGACATAGGGCTAAAAAGCGATTCGAATCGGACGCATGTGAGCTACAAAGATAGAGAATGTCTACCTCGGAGTGAAGATGATTTGGTGCGACTAATGGATAGCCATTTTATGTCAAACAAGATGGCGACCCGGTTACCACGGGGTCCCGGCGGTGGCCTTGACACAGATATCAAACCGAGGCGGCGAGGAGGCAGGCAGTCACGACATATCGACCACAACGATCGCGAGAAAATACGGACTGTGAGCGAGGATTCACTATATTCACATGAAACCGTTGACTTTAAGTATCCAATAGGTAATGAGGATACGCCAACAATCAGTTTAGATGACTTCACTGTGAGTTTACCTTCACAGATCGACGAAGTGGATAATCTTAAAAGAGTTTCTAGTTCAGATATTAGCAAAGACAAAGGGGGGTCACGTAGTTCCCAAAAGTTCACAAGGCGGCGACTTTTACAGCGCACGCGACGAAAGGCGTCGCCCCGACGGAAGGGCAACAGACATAAGGGGCGGGCGCCAACGGGGATTGGTAAGACCAATCTCGAGGAGCCGCCTTGGCATTGTGAACTCAAAACTGAATGGGTACGTATGCCCACCGGGTATTTCCCGCCATATGTGCAAACAGGGCGCTGTGAACAGTCTAACTGTATGTTTGGTATGTACCAGTGTAAGCCTAAGCATTATGTGATACGCGTGCTAAGACGCAACCCCAAACAGTGCAATCCCATACCTGTACTCGGTGTGAATACGACCTACGAAGAAGCATGGGACTTCGCCAAGTATAAAATCACCATATGCTGTGAGTGTAGCCGGTCGAGACAATTTGGCCGGCAGAAGAGTCGGCGTAAAAACAAAAATAGAAAGAACAGAGGTAAAGGTTACGCAGGAATCGGTGTCGAGTGAGTTCTGATCTTAAACCCGAAAGGTTCAACAAATTCTTCGGACAAGAGTGTGTTTTTGTTACACGCTGTAGCTGCCATGATTCTGAATATGGCCAATAGAAACGAATCGGGGAACTTGGCGTTGATTGCCAGAGGTCACATTGCGTACCCCGTGTTCCGCATCAGGAAGTGACATTCAGTGGGCATGCGCAGTTCGACCCTCGACCCTCGGAAGCGGATAGTTGATGCACGTGACATCAGTAACTATTTTCTTTACAATCTTAACAGACATGTTTGGTCGGAGTGAAAATTGGGTGCTTTCTTCTCTAAATTACTCTATATTAAAAATCACTTCACCAAACATATCGGTAAAACGGGACTCAACAGTAAATGGCATTTGAAAATTGACCGGAAATGATGAAGAAAATGACATGTGCACCCGTTATATCAAGAATGGCATTATCCACGCGACGGTTTGTGCGTTAAAAACGGCCAGTAATTAACAATAACATGAGATTATCAGGATGGTTACCAAGAGAGATGAGCAAGGACGTGGTCCTGACGGTCATGGTTCCGCTCGGCATTGCTTCCTCTGTATTGAAAGACGAAGGTGAAAAACCACGGCTGTACTTAACCTGAGCCACGGTCAAAGCAACCCAGCCAAAGATCGATGAAGAAGGATTCAATCGTCTCGTCGTGTCCCCGGAGAGGCTGCAGGAATAGAAAGGGACCATTGTCATTTCGTACGTAGAAGACGGCCGACATCGATCGACCAATGCATTATTCACGACGTCTTTTGGTCGAAAGTTACTGCGTTGTAAACGAAATGTTTTGACGTGATAGCCCTGTGTAGGCTATCCTTGTATCCGTAGCGTCGGGTGATCTTTTCCGATGATCACCCTTGCAAATCGACGCGTGCTTGGTAAGAGACTCCGAGAATCGAATGAAAGTGGATCGCACAAGATAACTTCGCCTCTAATTATTCTAACACTGCCTTGTGACTTACTAGTATATCTGCTCGATTTTATCAAATTGGTCGTTGACGCGGGTAGTGTAAATGTGTTATATACGGACAAAGATATTCTGTATGAATTTGACATTAAAGATATATACATATTTCTTTGTTTAATTAACTGACGTCAAAACTATTTATATCAAATATATGATCGGCGAATCGAATGAGAAAGTGTAGATACGAATTGTTAATATGACTGTTATTGTCAAGGTTTGACCAATATACGTGTATGGGGTTGGCCGCTTGATGACCAACTGGCTTGTACAAATATCAATACGTGTAAAATATACTGCCTATACGATTTAAGGCGTTTTCATACCAAATGTTACGTTATCTGGTTATGTATAGAAAAGTTAGAATAAAATTCAGCGTTATACATATATCCCGACGGCTGGATCCTGTCTTCTCAACGTAACGTCCACTTGTGACGTATAATTTTGGTTCATTTCGCAAAATGCTTGAAATATAGTGTCAAAGACGTCGAGTGACGTCACTTCCTGATGTATTAAGCCGCCATGCTGGACGGCAACATGAAGTACCACATTGGATGCTTACATTGGCGCTGCCAATGTAAGCATTCAAGTCACTCGATTTTTGCATCCATTGTGGCTTTTATTGCCTACCAATGTTCAACATTTTTGTTACCAAGAAAGCCGAAAATGCTAACCAGAATCCATGTCGTTGTTTCAAAATTCCTGTAAATGAGACAAAAAGGTCCATCCCAGCATGGTGTATTCAACTTCTAGATGACTCTTGTTGTTTCATCGCAAGTGATCCTGTGGAAACACAACGGGCGCGGTTGACCTGCTCGACCGACCAAGTTGGTTTTCGTCATGCCTATCTGAGCTTTTATGACCCACAGCCTCGTCATCAGAACGAGGCTTTGGGTGCAAGGACCTGATGGATGTACATGTATACAGCTCTGGTGTGGTTTTATCCTTCGGTTGTAGCAAACCGGTCTTCTGAGGCAAATGTTGGCGTTGCTGACCCTGCTGCAAGAATATACTAATATTACCTTAGTTCTGTACTTATTATCGAACGCTGTTGTTTTGAGGAGCTGTTTTGAAGGAGAAAATTCAGAAAATACCTCCACATTGTGAGACCTCCCTCTCTTATTCACGTTAACACTTATCTGTTATGCCCAAAAGGTTTATTTTTTATAAAAAAAAGCAGGTGAAAAGTCAAATGAAGTTGCGGACAATGATTGGCAATAACAACTGGTTAAGTTTGCCATCCTTCTGAATGACACTGTGCCAGGACCATTGTCACGAAGTTTGACAATATAGTCATCCTCGGACGGTAAATATAGAATTCAACACCAGCCGCCGTTTCGGAAGAGCCTTTCGTCCACCACGTTAAGGCATCTTTAGTAGAAGACGGTATCCAGTCACAGGCGAAAAAGCTGCCAAGGTCTAGGTTGGGTGCAGTTTTGGCTTCCCAGTTTCACTTGAATAACCCAGTTGAATACGATTCCCTTAACGTTTACGGCATCCTGAGGTAATACAGAGTTTAAGAGATCGTCCCGCTATTAACGGCAACACTAACGTTAACGTTACTTTTTACATTGAAAATGTACGGCAGAAGTAGCGTTAGCGTTATTGTTACCGTTAACGGAGCGATTTCTTAAACTCTGGACTCTTGCAGGTCTACGTAATGCTGGCTCCCTCAATTTGTGTGCGGCTGCGAAGGGAACGAGCGTTAAGAACCTCTTATATTCTGAGAACGCCCCCTGGAGGTACCATTTGTTTCTACTTCCACAACCTGAGTCCTCAATACGAAACTGTGCAAAACTGTACCCCACCTAACCGTTGGTGGTCCCTAAATATCTCTATGTATTAACTATGTGAAAGGTCAGTGTGAAAGTTTCGTCTTAAATTCTCACCAGGTTGTAGTATTATTCATGCGAGGGGTTTAGAAGCGTCTTCCGTTCCGTATTCACGAAACCGCCGTCAGAGAATTACCAAAGTCTTTTCTTGATTCCTTCCGTCTCCAGTTTACATTGTAAAGAGTCATTCTTCTGGATTATCGTTTCAACGCCAAAGGTCGTCATGGTTTCTAAGGAGATTTCTTAAAAGTCCTTACGGAGTTTGTATGACACTTGCTCTACTCATTCAGCACGACAAGACATATCACGTGCCAAGCAACGTTATCCTGAGCTTGGGGCCAGCTGAAATGACAAAAGGGTAGAAGAACTTGGACTTGCTGGAGTCGGTTTCGTGTCAGGAAGCTCTGTAGGCGTTTCTAGACCTCTCTATTCAATCGGCAATGACTGTACATTTCATTACATCTTGTCATTTCATGACATTGTCATCAAATTAAGGTTTCGCAATCATTACGTACCGGTTCAGCAGTATACTACGAAAGCCCAGAAGGCTCATTCAAAATTCAATATTGAAACACCGATTTCAATATTGAACTGTTGACTTCAATATTGAAATCGTATCTTCAATATTGAAATCGGATATTTTCAACTTATAAAAACCATCAAAATTACACTAACGAATGTTACCAAAAAATGAATTAGCGCTGGGTTATAAACAGTGTCTCTCCCTCTTCAGTGTATCAACAAAGATTTTAATTATATTTAGGAACATAACTTTAACGGATATTATTTCAATTTCTTATAAACATGACTTCAATATTGAACCACAAATTCAATATTGAAATCCGACTTCAATATTGAAATCAATGATTCAATATTGAAGTCAGATTTCAATATTGAATTTGTGGTTCAATATTGAAATGTATGATTCAATATTGAAGTCAGATTTCAATATTGAATTCGCAGTTCAATATTGAAATGTATGATTCAATATTGAATAGTGTGGTTCAATATTGAAGTCATGTTGATAAGAAATTGAAATAATGCCCGTTAAAGTTATATTCCTAAATATAATTAAAATCTTTGTTGATACACTGAAGAGGGAGAGACACTCTTTATAACCCAGCGCTAATTCATTTTTTGGTAACATTCGTTAGTGTAAATTTGATGGTTTTTATAAGTTGAAAATATCCGATTTCAATATTGAAGAACCGATTTCAATATTGAAGTCAACAGTTCAATATTGAAGATCCGATTTCAATATTGAAATCGGTGTTTCAATATTGAATTTTGAATGAGCCTTCTGGGCTTTAGTAGTATACTCTTCAACAACTGTGGCTGTCGTGTGCCATTTTGTTGAATCCTTTCTTGAAAGACACACCCATCACCGGCCGCAACAATTCTTTTTCGTTAATCGGAAACGCGCTGTTAGTCCTGAAACATGTACAACAAGAACAGCGTTTACAAAATCTGAAATAGAGTAAGAGCATCTCCCAGAAAGTGTTCTGCTTTGGTCCGGTTGAATAGTTCTCTTCACGCATTCACCAATCGTCACGTGCGTGCGGTGACGAAGGAACGAGCGCTCAGGAACAGTGGTTGTCTCTAGTCTCGGTCACCTAGCCGCTGTTGCGAATCTGGGGATCAGTGGAGCAACACTGCGAAAAAAACGGCTGGCTGCGCGAGACTAGATTGTCTCGGAGTTTCATGCAAATATCATACTTCCTTTTCGCCTGAGGTCTGTGTTTATGGGCGTATGCACCAACGAAGATTACCTTGAACTGAAGTTGAGACACAACTTTTCCATTGTCAGATCATGCCCTGGCAAACATTAACAATTGAAAAGTTGTGGCTCAACCTGAGTTCAAGATGATCTCCGTTTGGTGCATACGGCCCATAATACTGTATAAGTGTTGCCCGTCAGTCAGGGGGAAAATTTGAAATGGGATGATCAGTGGAAGTAGGCCTATTGCATGGCCTACTGCATTGAACTTTAAACTCATCGTTGAAACAATCATGAGGTGTTCAACTTGTTTATCGTCGGCAGAGGATGATTCGAGTAAGGTGTCATTCTCAAAACGACGCACTTTTTGTATTTCTGTCAAAACCTACGACTTTGGGCCTTGGTGGCCCTGAGGTAATCGTGCCACCGTGCACATACGGTTTTTGAGAAGTGGTGAAGGGAGCGACCCTCACGAACCAATGATTACCTTAGAATGCCCCCTGGTGGGTCATCTGTCTGCATAAATATCGACA
The DNA here is from genome assembly GCA_002633025.1 of Notospermus geniculatus. Lineage (NCBI taxonomy): Eukaryota > Metazoa > Nemertea > Pilidiophora > Heteronemertea > Lineidae > Notospermus > Notospermus geniculatus. Next base: position 166,099 of record NMRB01000212.1, read on the forward strand.
CTTCATCGTAATCGTCGGTTCAAGATGGCGACGGTCACTGGACAGATGAAAGTACATGAAGTGGCAATGACAGATAAAAGTTGGTTTTTTGCCTCTCATAAATATTAATGCTGCACCATTTACATGAAAAACTTGAGATTGGTCGAAAGTTTTGACTTCACTGACTGAATAATGGACCCTTCGTGCATTGCATCAAAGGCGGACTTGCTTCTCTCTGATATGTGCATACATCCTTACAGATGCACAGAGGTTGAGTCTTCATTAACTACTAGGTATTATGTATTTCAAAATCCGTCGATCCGTCTTTCACCAGAATAAAAATGATAAATTGAATGAAGACGAGAGATGTTGTTTTGAGTCCTTGTATTATTCCGCCATTATTTATCCCCGTCTCCACCCCACCTCTTGGCCAAGACGAAGTCCGTAAACCAAATTCAAGCGAAGTTGCAGACGATCTAAAGAAAAGCAGCACTTTGGTTTGGAAGAGTTTGGTGCAGTGACGCCCCGAGTGACGCAAAGTCAGCACTGGGAAATGTGACTTCATGACGTCATTGGCCACTTCGCTTGCAGCGCCATCTATTATCATACAGATTCCATGTTGAATGTAGGCCTACCAAGGAGTTTAACCTAGACTTTGTCCACGGAGATTTCCTCGCCACCAACATGTGTATGATACATGTATCAATGGAGTTCCGTGATCATTTCTCCTGTCGTCAAGGGTTGATGACGAGCGCATGAAGGGGCTTCTGTTTTTGCCTGAACGACAGACGCTTTGATGTGTTCACGTCTGGCTACATTGCGGAAGGCAAGGAAACCACAAAAGTCAAGAAGAATCTAATATAATTCCCCATATCCTTGTCTTATTGGTGATGCTACATGCGTCCACACACACACACACACACACACCTAAACCCTGCAGCAGCTGCTTCTTCCTTCCCGGCAACAGCGACAACAGAATTTGTTTATACTTCTCTGAATGGTGAGCAGGAGGAGGACGGGTTTCGTAGGTAAAATGAAGTATCGTATTGTGCGTCCGACCATCTTGTCCAAACAAGGCCATCGACTGCGTCTTAGATGGGCGTCAGGCCAGATAGACTGGTGATAATCCGACTGGATATTGCAAATCTTGAACGAAACCTGAGGGTGTTTCTTGGTAGAACAGAAGGTCAGTAGGACCACAAAGGTTTCGAACTCTGACGTCCCGGACGGTAACCCATTTCCCCCGTCGGGGGGTAAACAAGGTGAAGATGACGACCGATCTCACGAGGTGGTCCAAGGCGACCAGTGGTCATGAAAAACGACGGCTGACATGTCCACATTCTTCGTCACATTTTAACCCTTCTCCGTGCCTCATATAATGTCCACAACAAAGTGTGTACCGGTATCGGTAAACCTGCGCATCCCCTAAGATGGAGCATGCAGAGATTATTCATATTCGCAAGGCGTAGGCTATCTCAATAATTGGTGTTCTGGATCCGACAGCGGTAATCTAAGATGACAGACAGAAAGGCCAGCTGAGAATACAATCAACAGACAACCGCCAATCGACGGGTGAAGCCTGGTGAAACTCCATGATGAAACTGGCAGGCATCGTCTAAAGATTTACGGAGAAATGGAATGCCAGTACGTCCCGTACTTCCAAACTTGAAAGCACCGATGGGCGATCATTCTCTTTCTCGTTCCCATCGCCATGCCGCATCAATGCGGAGCGTCATGGCGTTTTGGTTCCCGAAGCCGCCGCTAGGGCTAGAAGGCTTCGGTATTGGCTGCCATTTTATTGCTGACGTCATTTTAGGATTCCATTTTCCCGTAAAATTTCATATCAACATGTTGATCTATAAATAGATCCGCGACAAGTTTTATGCCGCAAAGATGGNCAATCTTCTGATCCCAATGACCAATCAGCATGGCTGTAAACAGCTGGATTCAAAATCGACCAATCAGCATCGGTACCAGATTTTCGGTATTCGCGTAACAAAAATTGTTGAGGTTGGTCTCAGTCTCTGTAATGCTGCGCAGTTCGCGCATGCGTGAAAGAGACGAGTGACTCAGTCTAATCTGACTCTTGTTGCGGCCGTCAGTTCTGCAAATGAGCAACAGGAGGCAGTGTTCGGACTAATTGCGATTGATTGCATGTGGCGAGACTACTCCTGGTGAGGGCTAAAAACTCAGAGAAGGCCGTAAAGCAGTTTCTTTTACACCTTCTTCTCCTTAGTTAAAGACACTGGCGACGTTTCAGGGTCGTTGGCAAACTGACGAAAAGTCGACTGAGGAATTGGGCTTCTCCGAGACCTCGAGCCTGCGCATTGGAGAATCGGAGCTGAGCACAGGTTGACATAAGGATTTCTGAGCAGCCACGGTCAATGATCAATTAAGTGGCTTCATCTCGGGTGATAATGGGAAAGGGGGCATCAGTGACTCCATCAAGGAAGTCACAGGTCCATCTAACATCGGGCTGTGATTGCCAGGAGGTCGATATGCTCATCAAGGCTTGGCCGACGAGAGATTTGTGGCCTCGTTGGGGATTAGACACGCCGACCGATGGACAAATACAGCTGGTATGGTTGCTGGCTTATTTATCTTTACCTTTCTTCTGGTCACAAACTTGTTAATTGTTTTTGGACTATACCACTGGTGGGTTCAGTTGGGACGCTTCATTGAACTAGGACATAATATATGTAAAGGGTGACTGTATTTGGATCAATGTCACAATGTTCGTTCAATTTACCAAGTCAAAAACCATTAATGCCTATGTACTTCTCACACCATGTGGTTCAGCAAAATTACACTGAGAAGTACACAAAACGATGGGGCAACGAAGTGTCAAATTGTCTGCACGATGTGCGCCCAAATTACCGAATCAAAAACCGCTTTCAACAACGAAGACGTTCATTTATTATTTCGCGACATGAGTGCAAGGTTCTCCACATCGCCTTCCCATGGATGGTCTTCAGGTCTTGGTCACCTTTGAAATCCTGTGCGATGGACCCGTCTCACTGCCGCTCATTTCCTTTCTTCAGATTGGACCCGTGTGCGCCTTTCTGACTACGAATTCCTTTTTCAGAGAGTAATTTCAATTCGATGAACGCTGAATCAGGTTGCCCAATCAGGACTTTCATTCCCGGCACGTGACAGCAGTCCCGGAGTAGTAAAACCATACACCACAGACGCCTGCGTCCCAGTACAGCCTCCTCATACAGAGAATAAGTGGCCAGATGAACGGGCTTTCAGCTGGTGCACACTTTGGTTCTTCCATGGAGGAACCATTGCCATTCCTCCACGTTTCTTCAAAGATGACACAAAGAAAGGCCCTTGAAGAAAGGAATGGCACGGTTAACACCTGCTGCCATCTCTTGAGTACATGTCCAACTAGACGACAATCAGCCCTGTGTGTTTCGATTCCACAGGCACCAAGAAAACTCAAGTAGGCTACTGAGTCCAGGCTTTGAAAGCTAGCACACAGCCGAACCTGTCGCCCAGACACTGTCTAGTATGATGTAGGCCTGCGGCCGGCTAATACAAACTGCATGGATGAGTGACGATCAGTGGCTCATTGAAGCATCATTTTATTGCATACCAGACGTTGTAAACATGCACATACATCAGGCTACAATTGAATTTGAAGAAAAGAGATGACCTTGGGGGGCAGACGGCGGCCCTTCTCCTTGTCTGGGTCACTAACCTCGATATCAACTCATCCATAAGGCACCCGCTACAACATTGATAAATTCATCCGTCGCGCGCCAAATGTTAAACCATGCTGTTGCCCTAAACGGAGATTTTCTATCGGCAAAATCCAGAATATCTCTTTGTTTAGGCCTACCGGAGGAGCGAGTTGACTGCGGGCGAAACAGAATCGACGGCGAACGTTTTTTGCCAAACCCATACAGAAATGTCAACGATTCTGATTGGTAGCGACATTGACAATCATGGCGCAATGATCAAACGTCGGGCTGGAAATCTGGGCAACAGTATTGCTGGTTTCGAGTCCCCTTGGCTTGGTTTTTTTTAATTCTCATTATATTACCCTATTTACATGACTGTATTATTATGTTTCAATTTCTTTTCATCATACGAAATCTGTTTTAAATGCCCCCATTGACAGCTTGCTAATGGCATCAAATGTAAACAACTGAAACTCTCATGCATGGTGCCTGTGGTAACTTCGTGAGGAGAGATTAGAAATCATGAACCGTACAACATTTTCCTCAACGGCCCCTAAACTGTCTGATTCATATTTTCATCTCAAAACAACCGCCTCGGAATCTCCGCGGTTCATGCGCGCGCATCAAATTCATTTCATCGGGTGGATATTTTTGTTACGTCTTCTGAAGAACATTTTGCAGTAGAATTTGTTCATGATTGATTGGTAGATATTGAACATTATATTTGATTATAAAATTGAACAACCATTTATTTTCTATGTAAATGGTATTCCGTACATAATTCCTTAGTAAATCACATATTTGTATTGATATCAGATTTTGTATTCCCTTGTCCATAGACTGATCCCCTGTCCTCCAGCCGCTCCGCTTCCCGTCTTTGCCGCTCTCACCCAGGGAGGCCCGAGTGAGTAAACGAACACGCTATCACCGTTGAGTGAGCGCCGCGAGAGTGGTGCGGCAAAGACAGGCACCAATCTATGTCGCCTTTCGGGTAGACTGGTACCCGGTCTTCTGGGCAGCTTGCATTCGAAGACCGGTGNCCCCCCCCCCCCCCCGTGATGACTCGTCATCACAGGCTAAAATTAGGGGTATCAGGTCGTTTATCGTTACTGTCAGTTCGTTATGTTTTTGGTCGTTTCGCTACACCCTGCGTTCGCTATGATTTTTTTCTTTTGCCTGTTGTGTGAAACTTGATACTTGATCATATAGACTGTTAATTTTTTTCATGGCAATACAACCACGGGGATAGCTGGTTCCCGTCGACGGCCCTTGAGTACCGTCGTTCCCGTTTCGCTACAAGTCGTTTTCGCTACCAAATTACAATGCGGATTCTCAGGAATAATGCGAAAGGCCAACGGTCTGGAAAGCGCATTCCTGGATTACCAAGTTTTTGAAGAATGCAAGCAGAGATTTGGGAGAAATCATATTGTCCAAACAAGGGCCATCGACTCTGCAGACCTGAGATAGACTGGTGAGAATCAGATGGGAGAAATGGACTTTGAAATAATGATCTCTGTCAGATTGAAATGCTGAAGTCGCGATGTAGAAGCGCGCCAGAATTCGCGGGAAGCACGTGTTCGGCATATTTGGGGCGATCTTGTGAGGGACTAAAAAACTGGAAGGGAGCGCCTGGGTAGGGATAAGGAATTTGAGTGAGGAACCAATGGAAATGGAAGAGAATGAAAAAATAACGAAAGATTCCTTGAAGCTTGGAGGAATTATCTCCAAGGTTGAAGTTATCGCTTTTAATTTGAATCGTGCAATAAGCAAACCGCAGCCGAAGGACGGTAGCGCCGCGGCGGGAACCAAAGACGGGAACCAGGGCGGGCGATGTGGCGAAAACTGGAACGACGCCACGGTAGCCATCTAGGCTATACGTCTACATGGTCTAGTATCAAGTTTCACACAAGCAAGTACCGTAATATTAAAGAAAAAGTCTTGAATTAGAACGCAGTATTCGCCACAATAAATTCAGTGAGTAGCGAAAGCATAACGAAACGACCGAACGCATGTAACGAAACGACCAAACCCGTGGAACGAAACGAACGAACTGGCTGGTCCGTGTAACGAAACGACCGTAAACCCCAGTGCGGTCCGGTCAAAATCGGTCATGGAGGCAACTCGAGAAAGAGAGCAGCTTTTGGCGTTAAAAGGTGAGTAATTTCATCCTCTAAGCTGCATCAAATGCATTGCTATTCTGTTTTTCATATACCCCTTTCCTTCTAGTTTATAAAAATGTGTAGGGCCTACTTTTGTTGCCGGCATTTGTAGATTTGCGTAGATTGTCATGACAGTCAATCACACTGCACCAGCAGCAGTGCAGTCAGTCAGCATGGTGGTCAGCAGTCTCATCTCAGCAATCATGTTGTCAGTGGTCACTCCATTAGGCCTATCATATACATGTACAATGTATACAATAAAAAAGGATTGCAGCGTTTATTGCCCGCGCGCCATCTCTCTCCGCACGCACCCCATGACCCCGGGGGGAGGGGCCATAAAGTCAAGAGAAACGTTTTCTCTTCCACTGCGTGCCATTTTTTTCTGGCAAAGGGGTTGTAGCCATTTTGTTGTTTCTATCATCGGGGTGGCGCTGCGACCGTACCGTATCCACTTTTCCACTGTGACGTTGTAGGAACGTCAACGTCACATTGCCGTGCTCGCACCTCATAGGCCTATTGCCACGGAGATGACGTCCTGAAGACAATGAATGAAAAGGCCTGATACGGTCGCAGCGACATCTTTCCGTGGATATTAGTGGCGATGTCCTCATTAGCCTATAGCCAAGTATTAGGCCTAGCCGAATTTTCGAATTTTTCAAATATAGGCCTAGGCCTATTTCGAATTATATTTTATTTGCTGCTTGCTTGCTAAAAAAAAGAAAGTTCATACAGTAAGCACTTAGAACTGCATAAAGATATTTCTTTCTTTGTTGAAAGCCTCTGAGTCTGACATTGCAAAATCCCATTAGGGTAGGCCTAGGCCTATTGAAAAAGCCCAACCAATGGCAAAAGCACAAATTAAAATGGCGGCCGCTAATTTTGCAAAATGTGTATACACCGGAATACGCCAAAATACACCGAAATATTGTTTTCTCTTGTTCTGGTGCAGCTTTTCCCGGCGGTGGTGTTTTTGGAATAGTCAGTCCTCCATCAGTAGGCCTAGACGTAATTTCCCAGTCAGCCAAGAATGTAGTTCCCAATTTAGATTCAGTCACTCCGCCCTGCTTCCACAAGACATGCAAGATGGCGACCACCGGCCGCCGAAACACCTGCACTGTTGCAATGTTTCTGAAGTTGACTGTGTGAATTTTGAGGCTGATCTTGCCTCATATCCAGGTAATCATGAATGGTAATGTAATACATACCAAAGGCATGCCATAGAAAGAGTGAAATTAAACCTTTTTTATCATGTTTTCGGCAGTATTTTGGTGTATTCCGGTCTTCTTATGAACCGGTAGGTTAGAGTGTGATACTCTTTGCCCTCCAAAATTGTCTAAGCCCTGGTGCAGTGTACCTCGCAGTGTGTTGTTGTGACTGTGTGGGTAGACCAGTCAGAGTGTGCACACATGGTGCACTGACCCCTTCTTCCTGCCAACATTCCAACATTCATGTGATGTGAAGGAACAAAAATACGCCAAGTGCAAAAAAAACCAGATACAACTGGGTATGAAAAGGAATCGTTGTTCTAATGCTGATGACATGATAATGGTGCCGCTGGCTGTACATTATTGTTTGATCTAGTTACTAACTCGAAGCTTTCTTCACCGTCCAGTACATCAGGAGGTCGAGGAGGTGTTTCATCATCTCGTTCAACTATAGTTGGCATCGATAGTCGCTGACAATACCTCAGTGAAGACCTAGAGTATATGCTTCCTCTTTTTAAGTCCTTCAGTTGTCTAGCTTGTGTTACGGAATGTATATTAGGGATGCTACAAGTCATAGATTTGTAGATATTTTTTAACTTTTTCAAAATATGACTCCGCAATCCCTTATGGTGGTTACTGGATTGACATGATTCTGAGGAAGGATCACTGTTATTGTTACTCCTGCTGTCTCTATGGGAGGTCATGCTGCCAGAACCCGTATTGCTTGGTTTATTTTCTGTTTGGCTGAAGGCCCATTTCTTTCTCAACACCAGGGTGTTTTTCCCTATTGTTGAGGGGCAAATGCTCAGGTACAAACTGTACAGAATAAAAGGTATAGGCGCTGTAAATATCATCATAAGTGGTATATATGATGCCTCATCAGAATAGGGCTGTGGAAGCGACCAACGCAAGATAAGAAATGCTAACAGTGAATTACACATACCAGTGTTCATTATGATTGTTTTGATCTTTTCCTTTGATTGCCGAAAAATCAATGCTGAAATTAATCCTAGAATGTATCCTATCCATGGTAGCATGAATGTTGTAACCTGTACAGTTGACCAAGGAAACCCCAACATATAACCATTGCAGTATATTCCCAAAATGATGAGACAAACTGTCAGAACAAGTTGGAGAGGCATCAGGAAATATTTGTGTAGTTTCATTGTTTTTGCTTTGAAGTAGTGATGTAGAACTGCTCCGGTGCTGAGGAGGGTGACTGTGATAGCCTGCCACATTGCTACTTGTTGAATTAAGACGCTGATGATGGAGTTCAGGTGAAGATAGAAGACAACAAGGCAGAAGATCCAGATGGGTGTCGTCACTGAAAATGAAGCATTGTGTATAAACTAGAGTCTAAAATTAGATTTCAAGTGTAGGAAAGGCCTCTGCCATGTCTGCTCAGGGGGTGTGTAGTTTGGTCATCCAGGGAACTGAGCAGTCTGATGCAAGAAATGGCAGACAGCCTCCAACCTTGCCTCCGTTTCCAGTCAGACTGGCTTTATCAAAAAGGACTGAAGTGACAAGAACCAATTCAATTTTCCATGGTCCTATAATTGATGTGTTTTGGATTCCTCACCTATTGTTAGGAATGCTGTGAACAACATTGTTGTGGCATGTAGAACCATCTCGCCTTCACAAATCTGAATCCAGAAGGTGCTGCCACCTGGTAGTGGGAGGGATGCTACAACCAGCAGGCCAACTTTGAATCCTTGATGCAGTGGACCAAGGAGCCAGCAACATCCAAAAGCAACCTGAAAATGAGGACACATTTAGTTAATCAAAAATCCACAAGATGGCTCCCCTAAAACCACAATCTGTGAGAGACCTGACAAGATGCTAGAAGAAGAATGAAATGCTGTGCTGTACACATCATGGAACCCCTGCAGGAGGTGGAGTATACTGTATAGTCCGACTCAACCTAGAGGTAACATGAAAGGAATTTGAGTTATGCGAGTTATGGGAAATGTGACATGAACTGTGGTTTCTTAATAGACCCAAATAATCCAAGTGGAGAGGGTCTCTAATAGCCATTGAATGCAGAGTGTTCTAAACCACAAGGCCTTGCATTTCACTTGTGGTCAATGAATGGTCTATTTCGCATTCCAAACATTCCTTTCATGTTACCTCTAGGTTGAGTCAGACTATACTTTTGTGACAACTGAACCTCACCAGTGGCATCACGATAAACTGGCAGAAGAGAACCAGAATAAGTCCAGTCAGCTCCATCTTCAGGAACTTCCACACAACTTTGGCTTCCAGGCGACAACCAATGCTGAACATGTTGATGCTGACCATGATGATAATCATGACGTTGAACACTTCATCCAAGTCTGAACGCCTTCGTGTCACTGCCACAGGTACAGTATGATGTGACACCAACTTCAGAGCATCTTGAGTAACATTGTAACTGAAGGCATAGATTTCAAAAGAAGAACATCCGGGCATGTGCCCCTCAACATATATGATGGTGTCGTTCCCAGAGTCAATGCCAGTGATGGGATTTTTTGTGCCAAGTTCTGTGCACAAAGGGGTGCACAGCCTTATCCTGTCTGCAGTCAATACCACTTCACCTAATGTAGCCGGTGAATATAACACGTATGTACAGCTCACGTTTGTCACAACTGATGCCACATCTCCTGAGCTAATTTTGACAGCTAAGATGATCTTTTCGTCCAAAGTGGTCGGGAAAGAAACAGAGATGTTTTTAACTTCCCCTTCCATTATGACCAATTCCTGTGGCTCCACAGACATCCTAGTGAAATTTTCATCAAGCGTTGTCAGAAGGTCTTCCCCTTCGATAAGAGTAGCTGCCAAGTTACACAGTACAGTACTATTTGATGTTCCTTCCCCCTCTGACACAACGAATAAAAAAGCACACAACAGTGAAAGAGAGAACCTCACGTCACCTGTCCTTGATTCTTTCATTTCAGCTTTGCCAAGGTCAGAGTCGGTTATTGTTTCCAAAATTTCTTCATTTGAATGTTAAAAATGTTGTCTCCTGAGTCCAGTGTTTAGGCGAGTCACATCACTGTCCATTTTGATATTGCCCTCTGTACACTGTTTTGAAACAAATCCGAGATATAATAAAACAGTCACAATTGTTCAGCGTTCTTAAAATCGTGTGTTATTTGGTTTAATGCTGATTTACAGCAGGTATGAGCCTGTATTCGGCCATTTACAATAGGTTTGTGTGTGGCGAGGGTTTTACATAAAATGTATGAGGGCTCTAATTTTCTCCTTCATTGAGTTGTTTCAAAAGTCATTACACATGTATAATCTATAACATGGTCAAAGTTCATATTGTATGTGTACATGTATTGTAAGCTTGTTCTATTTTTGGCCAATGGAAATAACTTATTGTCTAACTTTTCGAATTTTTTTCCTACATTTATTCATGACTTTGTTGTAGATCTTGATACTCTTTCATGTCTTTACTAACTCCTCTAGATGAGGATTAGTCAGACTCTTCGTCTTATGCAAGATTGCACAGGAATCCATACTTTACTCATGTGCCGCTTGTGTGAATGTCCAGCCTGTCAGGGTGGCTGCTGCTGCTGCTGCTGCTACTCACTTTTGTAGCCAATTCAGACAAAAATGACTTCACCCATTGTGGCAATTGTTCGGAGCCATGGATGTGGATGGTTTCCAGAGATATAAAGAGACTGGATTGAGAAAGTACATGTGCAAAGATTGTTTTATTCTTTAAAAAATTGAACTGCTACAAAAGAACTGGGTCTAAAATCCTCCTACATGATGTATGTCAAAAAAGGTTACAATCCATACAAAAAAACATCAAGTTACGTGTAAGCTCAAACAATTTCCTGCCATTTGTGTCCTCATGACTGCTTGGACCATCTTCAACTTCATCTGGCAAATGTGCCACCAAAGCATAGACTGGCAGGCACTAGGCCTAGTTAAGGTGTGGCTCCGTCCAAGTTCGTTCTTGGTTAATGTGTCCTGTAGTGAATGGCCCGTCAACACTAAGCCCCTACAATATCATTTTGAAAGATCCACTCCTGGTTTGAATTGAAACTGATTGTTCCATTCAACAACGGCTCTTTTCTTACTCATCTTTATCTTCTACAATTACTGTAGTCGCATCAGAATGCATCTCCAGATTGACCTCACTCCCACTAGTGCCCTCCTCTGTAGCCATTCCCCAGTTGTCATTGCTGGTTTTGCCGTTGGCCTCAAGGTTTTGTTCAGGGAGACACTTTTCAGTGTCTTCCTTCCTGCTAGCAAAACAGCATCGAATACTGACGGAAATGATGGCAGCTACAATCAGGGGAAGGTATGAACCAAGAAGGACGATAAATGCCATGAAGTGTCCTAAATCTGCCTCGGGACTGGGTAGAGTCCAGCAGAAAATGGCCATTGCAAGAACTGGCTGGCATACCCCAGAATTCATTGCAACGGTTTTGATTTGATTCGGTGGTAATCTGAATGCAAAAGCCGTCACCAAGCCAAAGAAGTATGCCACCCAGCTGAAGAGAAGAGCAGAGAGAGCCAGCCAACCACGACGGATGAAGAAGATGTAAACGTTGGTGTAGAGGCCAAAAGCCAGGACCGCCACAACGAAGCAAACTGAAACTGGGAAAAGGAAGAACTTGACCATTCGCCAGACTCCTTTGAGGTTGAAGTAGCGGAGGATGAGTCCAAGGGTGAAGGCTGTTATCAAGATCACTTCCCACACTGCTACATGAGTGACGTAGAGCTGCAACATTGGAATGTTGTCCAGGTACCAGATGAGACCCAGCAGGAAGCACAGGAGGGGAGTCGAGCCTGCAAGAAAAAGGATACGTAAGATTTTGAAAAATTTTGTTATTTGCATTTAGCCTCCAGCAACTGGCAGCAAAGGGATGGCACTTTCTAGAACTCTTGCCTCCAAATGTACTTGATCAGTATAAGAAAATTTCTGCCATCTATGAATGAAGTCACAGTGGGGTGGCTCCTCCTATACCCTCATATATAGTGCGGGCACAACTTGCATTCTACCATGTCCACAGTGACCTCTACAGCGAAGATGGGCCACGGTGGATGGGCTGTGATTCCTCAATCACCAGACATGGAAAGACAGGACGGTAAAGATTCATTAACAACCTACCTAATGAGAGGAGTGTGATGATCGTCATGCTCGAGTAGTCAAGAGTGGTGCATCCACCAATCAGCTTGGTCCAGGGAATGCCCCACCCACCACCAGGGAGGGCTGCTATCGTGATGAACATCAGTGACTCGATCGGGAGGAACGCATTGACGCTGAAGTCTAATCCGTACGTGAAGCCGAGGATGAAGCAGATGGCCGTCTGGAATTGAAATAGACAAAGGTGGAAAGGAGGTTCTTTTGGGTTTAACAACGCTTGAATGGTGACAAACCATATCAGCACAGACTCGATGCTAGCACAATGTGCTGAGCATGTGAGATTGACTTTGAACTGCTGTCATTGGACGTTTTGTCCATTCTCTTAGCAGTAAGACTTACATACCATAACTGTAGAGTACATGTACATGTATGCAGAGTGGCAGGGATCCATCTTGAACAGCACTACATGTATGTATGCTTTCGGCCTCCACTTTCTTACAGCATAGTCCAAAGGCGAAGTGACCAGAGGCCTTGAAAGTTCAAGATGGAGCATGAAGTGACCAGAGACCATGACAGTTCAAGATGAGGTACACATAATATTGTAACTGCACGGTGAGACATAAAAACATCTTTCTTACCAGTGGCAGGTAGAACATGGGGCAGAACACTCCCAAGACAACAGCTCTCTTATTCTTTGGAATGAAGTCCCTCATCTTCACCAGGTTTGAACGGCATCCCAACACGAGCATGTTAAAGATGGCCATGACTCCAACAAAATATCCAAATCCAGTCAACAGAGGGGAAGGTGTCCGTACTACCTTAGCTTGACGAGACAGATGTCCTTCTAACACTTTATCCTGTGCAGATCTCACTCGAAATATCAAATGTGATATCCCAACAGCGTCTCCCTTCATGAGATATTTGTATTCTCCGTTTCGCGTCATTGGTATTAAAACAGAGTCCTTGAAATCTGGATCTTTTTGAAGGACAGCCAACTTGACTGCACCAGAGTACGTACTGATGATTTCTACCTTGCATCCCTCCTGTTTCATTGAGTTGAAGCGGAAGGTTCCCACTGTCAGGTTGTCATGTGTGATGAAAATATCAAATGTGTCCTGAAGCTGTAGTCTGTATGGGCTACACTCGGTGGAATTGCGGTTTTCCAAGTCAGTAACAGGTTTCGTTGGAGATTGACCCGAGGCCACGACCAGGAAGCCAAAGGCAAGAATCAAGGTGGAGAATCCAGTCATCTTTCTTGGTGGCGATTGCTGACTGCTGCCTAATACAAGATCCTCCCGGCAGTTCTTGAAGAACAGTTCTCTGAAGCAAGGACAAGGTCCCCGATTGTGGAAGCTGCGTGTAAATGGTTCAACAGGATGATGAGATATCCACAGAAGTCCCCGATTGTGGAAGCTGCGTGTAAATGGTTCAACAGGATGATGAGATATCCACAGAAGTCAACAGCTGAGAAGCCAACAGCTTGTTTGCTATGAATGATCACAGACTGCTCCTTACCGCAGAGTTGATCCTCCAACACAATGATGACAATGCGGAATTCCAATGGGGAACAAAGGACTTCTCGTCCCTTTTTAGCCTCCAGGAGTTTTAAAAATATCCAAAGCGATTCAGTAAAAAGGGCAGGTATTCACCCAGTGTCATCACCTATTCTTAGCCAGCAGTGTCCCATCCTATTTCAAGCACTGCTTGGCATGTGAAATTCCTTCCCTCTGATTTGGCTCAGAAAGGGTATACTGATTATCCTTTGTCCCCAGTAACACCACCTTGTTGTGCATGCCCCCAACATCGCAGCTTAGTTTGTTACACCCACTTTATGTTCCAATATAACCATTTTTTTCATATAGGCCAACAAAATTATTAAGTGTTTCACTTCTTTGAACGTAAAATACCTCCATATTTGAACAAATGAGAGGATTATTAGCAAGAGTGGGCAAGGTTCTAATGCAGGACCAGGTCGGTGCTCCCTCTGAAAATTCACTTTGTGGAGCCTACCCTGGCATTTAACCCCCATTCGCATTTATAATTATACCCCCGCCAACGAGTTGGTGGGGGTATACTGTTTTCCACTCGTCCGTGTGTGCGTTCGTGTGTGCGTTCGTGTGTGCGTGCGTGCGTGCGCCTTTCGGTTTCCGCTCATTTAAGGGCGAACGACTGCAGGGATTGCTTTCGTTTCGACATGGTAGATTCGTATTGACCATAGGAAAGTTCCTTTCGAAAATCGGACTCGTAGCGGATCCAATATGGCCGCCATGGCTGCCGTATTTATTTCNAAAAGGCCTTTTCAGATGATACTCACATTTCCAACAGCTTGAAGTCAAGATGATTGTGTGGAAATGGTCATTTTGTGTCCATCAACAACAGACAGGCGTCAGGGTGTCTCAGGACTACAGTATGTACATGGTGAACATGAAAATGTTAGTACAGTGCTACATGTACAGGAAAATTGGTGACAATGCAGCCCTAATATTCTGGTCTCACTGGGTTAGGTTTCTGTCAGACTTGGGTCCTGCAATTTGATCTGGATGACCAAATTATCAGCACAGGAATTCTGTCTTGTCACTGCTGATGATTCTATGGTAATGACATTCTTCGCTGTTTCTGCAAACTCAAAGGAATGGAAGATACAATGGCTGTCACAAACATGATTGGAAGATGAAGAATGGAGTGATCATTTCGATGGATTGGAGAAGCATTGTCAGAGAGGCTGTGTTTTGCTAGAGTTCATGCTGGAGGGAAAACTAACACTCATGTTATACCCATCGGATGTTGCCAGCCAAATATATTGCATTGGATTATCAACAGTTCTGTTTAGGTGCAAATCATACTCCTTTATGATCGAATTCTTACTAAAACACAACCAGGTTGAAGGGTATTGCTCAAAATCTGTAAAACTATGTTACAATATGTACATCTTAAATTATACATAACTAACAGATCAATTGAAAAAAAATATTTACAAATACATACACTGTATACATGACTAGATGGTACACTGTACATAAAGTTACAATAATTTGCATAAACATTACTTGGGATTTGCATATTAATCTGTCAATGTGATTTGAAAGATTCAGAAACCTATCTCTGATTTCAAGAGATGCGAGAATTCCTTTCCATGAGCAAAAATTCGGCATCAATGTTTCATTTTTACCCGCCAAAATAAAGCACACTGTGAGAAGAGATTCACAAACATTGGTGAACTCTTGGTTCCAAGATCTACTTATAGGTGGCACCAGCAAAGGTCCAAAGGTTTCCATTTAGCAAATAATTCTCAAATATCCTCGTGGTTGGGTTATTATGAAAAAAAAACACAATATATATTTTGAAATGTGAAATTTGCAAATGATACTCTGTGATTCTAAAATAACATCCATTCATTTTCGAATGTAAATAGTGCACTCTGTTCTGTTTAATTTCATTTTCACTAAAATAATATGATCTATTTCCATCTATCTTATTCAAGAAATAACTATGAATAACACCAAGAGCTCATTAAAAGAATAGATATTGAAATATAGCTGTGTCATCTAGATTTACTGGAGAAAACCAACACATTGCTTCACGTACAACACACTAGAAGAGATCATAATGGTTATGTAAAACTGTGTGTTTGAATCAAAAGTAGAGACAACTGAGCCTGATTTCTTCAATTATACACTTCAACAAAATCATGATTTAGCATAACGTTGCTTTGTATATTCACACTGAAGGCCATGACAATTTCAGCTTCTGATTAGCTCTGTATTTATTATACAGACATCTTCATAACTATCTTGACTGTTCAGCTTTCGTTGCTGAACAGCAAAACCTGCCTCGTTAAATAAATGGAAAAAATTGAGGCAGAATCTATATTCTTCATTGTAAAATTTCTGGTTTTTAACGTACATTTCTCTTATCACCACTTCTGGTGGTGGGTTCAATACCTTGTCATCCCCCAATCAACAGCAACTGTCGTTGACAGTGCAGAGTTTCTCTTGTGCCGTGCAAATCACCCAATACCGCTGATAAAGCTCGACATAGCATTGATGGTCTAGTTCTCAGTCAAATAAACATATATTATGAAACTAAACAGTCCATACTAGGTCTAATTCGTGTTTGGTCACTAGGTAAGGGTATAAGTCAGGCTGTGGGCAAAGAGATTCTTTTGACAGTTCAAATCTAGGGACTTAAAAACTGTGGTGTGTAGTGGAAATCTGAACTGGTGATATTGAAGGTTCACTAACCTAGTCTTCTACATGTTCTAGGAACTGGTATGATGGAGAAACATCAGTCAGAGCCCCTCTAAGTCTTCACCCACAAAATCTACCGGTAGATCAAATTACCACCAACAACTTTGTCTCAAGAAAGAAGGAACTAACAACCTTTCAAAGGCAAGAATTCACACACAGTTAACACTTTGACAACACATACTGGAAAATGACTAGAAAATGTGTTGAGATCCACCACCTCAAACTTCTAATGAAGAAAACGAAAAGGTCACTTTATCCACTTGTCACCAGATTGTGACCCTCAATTCACATCTTCTCCAACTCTTCATTGAATAATCCCACAGGTTTTTAGCCATCACATTCACGTCCACGTAACGCCAGGATGTGGAGTCGCTAATCTGACATCTCTCATTCAATACTGATATTTGCATATAAAAACCTTATTGGCTCCTTTTCCGAGGAGCCCTGGGGATACTCAATGGATCACAGACTCGACACTTTCATACAGATCTTCCTGATCCACAGCGACGACAAACGAATTCAAATTGCCATGGTAACTGGAATCATGGCATGCGTGTCGTGCTGCCCGCAGTATCAACACACGGCAGATTGAGAAAATACCATAAGTAACCTTGTTGTGACTAAAGAACGGTAACTTTCTCGTTGTGATCGCGGAAAGCGTGTCCTTCTTCTTCGTCACTCTCGCCTTCCTCAACCAAGAATGGTGTTGAGAGAGCTGATACCTGTGTGACCTGGGCGAGACTTGAAGCTATACTGAAGTTACATTCCTTTTCCTTCCTCTGCTGAATGGCGTCCGTGGCAGTCCTGTACACTTTGTAGAGAAGGAACAGAATGAAGGATGGGATTGGTGTCAGAAAGATACCCCAGATGGGCAAAACTGAGGCAATATCTGCATCCGGTTGAGGTACTGCAAAGCGTAGAATCACGACACAGATCATGCAGTTGGTGACGCTTGTCTCTCCCGCCATGGCTTTTGTGGTAGCGGGACTTTGAACAGTGATGATACCTGCCAAGCCACCAAGGACAAACCCACAAAGTGGAAGCAGGAATGAAGCCAGAGCAGCACTTGTGTCAATAACATTAAACATATACATGTTGATGTGAATGCCCAGAGTGCCAAAAAGGATGCTTGCGAGCAGCAGTAATGGTTTGATAATCCAATTCAGTAGTGCTTCAGCGGAAGACTGTTTAAAATAACATATGATAGCCCCGATGATTAGCGGACCAACAATTGTGGCGAGCCAAATCTCAAGCAGTCCGAGTGGGAGGTACTGAATCTTCGGGCCGTTAGGTATGACGTATTGGCTTGTGGCGTAAATCCACAACGGAGCAGTGCCTACAAAAGACAGAAAAATAAAAATGTCAAATTCCATCTGAGTTAGTATATAGCAAATTACTGGCAGTGGAAAACGGTTGTCTCAATTCTCACCACAAGCAGTTGCATGCTGGTGTACACTTCGATGTTTTTTGCTACCGCACCAGAACTCATCAAGCCAGATTACCTCATCCCTCAAATTGACACAATGCTGCAAAATGACAACACCTAGTCTAACGATTGGCGCTAATTGCCATCTCTGCTGATGCAGTGACTGCTCCATCATAATAGCTTTTCAACCCCTGCTGGAGATAATTCATACTTTGACCTCGCCAAATGGCAGCTATGAATATTTATTCCATCACGGCATAGGCTCATAAAAAATGACTTATTCACTTGACAAATGACTCTTGAAATGACTCGGCATGTGATCCGCTGCTCTATCAGGATCTATGTACGCTCAAATACAGACTTTCATCAAAATGTTTGCAGAGCACTCGAGTTGTGATCCAGAACTAGAAGTGCCTGTACCTCCTCCATTCCTTTCTGCTGTCAGCACTTAAGATGGTGTGAATGTAAGTGAATAATAGGTCCCTGGTGAAGAAGCAACGTCACTGAATCCTGAGGAATCAGTTACTAATGAACTCAGTTTACTATGCAAAACAAGGTGTTGTCCAACTTACCTAATGATATAACAGCAGAGAATACATTTGCTGCCCTAGAAAGGTTCTGCTCTCCACTCAGCATAAGGTTGAGGATGTGGCCCATACCCCCACCAGGGATGCACGCCATCAGTATCAGGCTTAAGGCGAGTTCAGGACTCAGATGCAGTGGTATGGCTAGTGCATAGGCAACCTGGAAGAGAAGATTGCAGACAACTATTCTTGATCAAGTTGCCTGGGTCAGTCGTGCAGATGGTCCTGGGAATGAAATTTGGGAAGATGTTCGTAGGACGTTTGCCGATCCATCGACTGGCTTCACCTTCCATCCTGTATGGAAAGGATACCAGTCAACTTATGATCCGTAAGTCCTGGTGAGGCTGAAGGTCCCTGTGGTCTTGGTTTGTCGACATCCCCAAGAACATGCAGATGGGTTTGAGGAGAAACTCAGGGTTGAGTCGGCTCATACATCTCAGAGGAAAAGTACAGGTGCCCGGCCTGACATTCCAAGTTTTTGTAGCCTCTATTACTGGTTACTTTGGTTGGTTTTCTCCAGATCCTGGCCTACCTCAAGAATGAAGCAGGATGCCCAAGCAAGCACTAAGGTTTCAAGGCCAATGTCTACCTTTTAATAGCAACAGCCAGAGCAATCTGCTCATCACAATTGCTTTTCCTACCTTGCCAAGGTGTAGAAAGAATACCTGGTAAGTGATGGTAGGTTATTCTATGTGGAGAAACAGCTAGAAGAGTAAACTAAAATCGTACTCAAGTTGCACATAGCTTCAGCTGCAAGGTACCAATCACATAATTTGCCAGTGAATAGACGATGCCTTGGGCTTGCTTGATGGCCGCTTTGTTGCAGTGGATAGGTTCCTGCAGCCAATTTGATTCGTCTAGGTCTGCTCAACTCTTATCTACACATAAATAAAATGATGTATTTCTTGATCTATGGCTGCACCGCCACCAAAAGATTGCTTTTACTGAATTGCTGCTGTACTTTGAGAGGAGGTTCATTTACTTGGTGTGATTTGTATCACTTCAAGCAACTCTTGCACCAAACTTGACCCACAACATCTTCGAGAATGTTGAAACTAAAGGCCCGTTTACACATGCAACTTTTCATATGCAACTTCATGTAACTTGTTGCATAAACCTGATGAGACCAAAAATTTCATCGAAGTTGCATGTGTAAATGGGCATGCAACTTGTTGCAACTAACTACTGCAACTTGTTGCAAAATTAGGATCCAGATCCTATTTTCTGGTGAAGTTGCAACAAGTTGCACGTCGCTGGCCAATGAGAATACAGCAAAAAATCATGTGACGTCAACTAAAGCCAAAATGGCTGCCAAACAAAGGATTCCCGCCAAAATTCCTGCAACTTGTTGCGAACTTCTGCAACTTATCGCACTGAATGTTGCAATGTGTAAACGTCACAGGTAGACTGCAACAAGTTGCAGGTTGCAGCAACTTGCAACTTGGTGCAACCTAGTGTAAACCGCCCTTTTGTCAGTATGGTAACTTTGGGTTGGTTGCAGTTGGCATAAACTCAGTAGCCATCTGAAGGGGGCAGCATGAGATAATCGGTGGTTCTTAGGGCTGGTTCCCTTTGTCACTGCATTGTACAGGGGAGTGAGGTTGAAGGAGCACTGATTACCTCAGGATGACCAAAAGGGGAGAGGTTTGAGTACTGAGCTATATAAGCTGAAGGTCCTGGTTTCAGCTCCCAGCAGATGGAACCACTCCCATGGATCTCAAAGGCTTGTTTCAGCCTTTTGTCCATGACTGTTGCTCTTTCAAGAAAGGGTGGCAGATTGTTTCTTCCATCCTTCACTTTTATCAAGTAAGATATATGTAGAGGTGACGTGTGTGACTACATGACCAAGAAATGTGCTACTAACATGTCACATAGCCCTTCTTTGATTCAGGCATCAAAATGTGTAGATCAACAATGGGTTACATAATCTGTAATGTGGACTTGTATGAAAGGTCTTTGGGAGAGAGTGGTTGGACAGGCGGAACACCAGAGAAATGTGACATGTGTAGGGACCCAATTGTTCTGTATTGTGGGTGGAGGTGGTGTATAGCCAGAAAATTCAGTTGAGGTAGTTGGACATGGAAGGAGTGTCAGAAGGGTTCCTGGACGTCGTGAAGTTCAGACTGAGGTCTGGAATATTCTTTGCTGGCCCTTGGAAGTGTAGGAGACGGAACATGTAATGAGGTAGGCCCCTCTTCACCAGATCATGATTGCCTGGTAACAACTAACCTTTGGCGGCAGAACAGATCAGTTGCAACTCTGATTAGGCAGCCTTTTTCCCTCAACTGTACTACCATAGGCCTACCAACATGACCAATTAGAACAGCCTTAGTAAAACCATCACTGGTGCCATGGTCTCCCAAACGTGGAGGTCTTGAAGGCCTGTCTCTCGTCTTCCGGCACACTTCGCTTTAACCTCGCCAATGGCCTGATGTATCATTGATCGACTAACGAGTATTTTTAAGAAGAAGTTCAACATGCAATTCTAAATAAATATTATACTTACTACAGGCATGAAGATGAGTTGACAGACAAGAGTTGCCACCAGTGCCAGCGGTTTTTTTAAATACTGTTGTAGGGATTCTTTATCACACATACAACCGACACCAAAACTATTGATCATTGCTAACCCTGCGATCATTATTTCAAATGTTATGTCCACCATCCGTCGTTTTCGAATAGCGATGAGGAAGTAATCCATTTCCGCTATCAGCTGCACCTCACGGTCCTTGTTCGTGGTATTTTCTGTCAATGATGGAGCCACTAGAGCTTCTCCCTGAGGTTTCAATTTCACTAAATCCATTCTGAAAAATATTTGTAATCTTCCAACGTGAAGGGCTTCAATGCGGAAATGTTGCATCTCTTCCTCGTCTGTGGCCCACAAGGCGATGCTGTCACAGTTAACGTGCGGTAGGTCGCACCTCCTGTGGTCGCTTATACGCTTCGGTATGGCCTTGGCGATATTTTCAGTCGTGATGGTGAAACGGAAATAGGTATTGTTATCCATGGGTCTTTCGACATCGTCATTGCATGTCACGTTGAAAAATATATGAGCATAGTCATTGACTCTTGTCGGCGACCTGCTTGGCGGGTCGAACTTCAACACGCAGGGTTGTGCCCTCGTTTCTATGGTTGTCTTAATGTCATCCTCCGGTCGTGCTTCCCTATTGTTACTAGCGTATGCATAGATGTTTAAGGCATTGAAAGATATTAAAACCAAGTAATACGTGTAGAAATAAAACTTATCGTGTAAATTTTGTTGTAGCTCCATTGTAGAAATTCCTATTTACAATATTGACACGACTCCTGAATTAACTGAATCCCTGAATCCGAAATGTAGACCCTATTCCTCGTAAACGAGACATGTATTCCTCTCCTCAGCACTGCTACTTCTGCTATGGTATCTCCTTCCTTCTGCTAACCTGTAAAGATAGAACATAAGTCAATATCAGTCTAAGATGAACAGATACTTGTACACGTTGGTGCATGATTTCCAATATATCTGCAGTATAACCAGTCCAATAACGATGGTACCAAGTCGGTTTCATTCCAGCCTATGTTGACCGACAGCACATGTACATTGCTGTATATTCCCTACGAGAATCGTACAAACCCTGCAATTAAATGTGAAGACATTACAGGAATGTTAGCTGCTTGCTTAAGGCAGGTGGGGTATACTTCTATACAAGCAAGTTTTAGTTGCATGTAAATGCACACATAACCTTTATTTTTCCTCATCTTTCTCTGGCAGGTGATAGATTATCGAAAACTTACATGATTAACCCCCTGTCAGCGACGGACCTAACGTCAATATATCAGGTACATTGAACAGTTTACTTGTCGATAAGCCCCATAAACTCATCAAAGGTTGAATCGGAGGATTGTAAACCTGTATCTGTTTCGCAAGCAAACCATGTTGTGTCAGAGAATCGATGTTTCTACTGAGCCACCTGGAAAACTGACTGTGACACTGCTGTGTTGGTAAGTGCGGCTGTGTCTCCAGGACAGTGTTGTTGCCCTCTATCCCCTGTTGTCAGTGACCACAGCTGTGTCTTCAGGACAGACAGTGTTGTTGCCCTTAATTCACTTGTCAGTGACCACAGCTGTGTCTTCAGGACAGACAGTGTTGTTGCCCTCAATTCACTTGTCAGTGAGCGTAGCTGTGTCTGCAGGACAGACAGTGTTGTTGCCCTCAATTCACTTGTCAGTGAGCGTAGCTGTGTCTGCAGGACAGACAGTGTCGTTGCCTTCAATCCCATTGTCAATGAGCACAGCTGTGTCTGCAGGACAGACAGTGTTGCTGCCCTCAATCCACTTGTCAGTGAATGCAGTGTGTCTGCAAGACAGACAGTGTTGTTTACATATCCTTGTCAGTAAGCGCAGTTGTGTGGTTGGTTTCACCTCATTGGTCACCACATCCAATATTTGTTGGTTCGTTTCTATGATATTTTGGATCCAGTTTCATTGAATTTCATAGACTGAATGGCATTTTGATATCATCCTTTGTGACATGATCGATTCAGTGCTGTGTCCATCGGGATGAAGCTATTGATGCTGCCTTTATTTAGGCAACCAGCAATTCATTACGATAGTCTGTGTTGGGTATGAAGTTGTTCCCAAAGGCAGACAAGGTTGATAATGCATGACTGTTTGGATGAGGTACTGGGACAACATGGTGTTCAAATTGCAATCAAATAGGAAATGGTGCATTGGGCAGCTTTACAGAATGCCAGACTGAGTGGGCCTTTCAGCATCTTGGTTAAGACAGTGTCCTTGATAAGTGTCCTTCGTCAGTAGACAGTGCCCCTTGTCAGTAGACACTGTCCTTGGTTGTCAATAGACAGTGTCCTTGGTTGTCAATAGACAGTGTCCTTGGTGGTCTGTAGACAGTGCCCCTTGTCAACAGACAGGGTACTTGATCAGTGTTTTGGTCAATGGACAGTGTCCTTGGTGGTAGACAGTGTCCTTGGCGGTCAATAGACAGTGTCCTTGGCGGTTAATAGACAGTGTCCTTGGTGGCCAATAGACAGTGTCCTTGGCTTGGAGGTTATTACTAATAGACAGTGTCCTTGATAAAATTCCCGTGTCAAGCAGAACCACAGGACAGGTGAATTATGAATTGTCTTCCCTCATTAGCTGATGGCAGGTGTCCCCACGGTCAATCAGACATGAATATTGTTCTCCATATGCCGTACATTCTGCCTAACACCACATGTAATATGACGGCATTGATTTTTCCTATATTTGGCTGAGGTAATATGATCTCCATCTGAGACCTGAGGCTCAAGTTAAGAATGTTACACACTGGCAAAACGTTCATCCAATTGTTCCAAGTTATGAGAGATTTAACTGGCCAGAGTTTGGGAGTATACTGGTACTTTTTCTTAACTTGGGCGTAATGGAAACGCTGTGCACAGTGAGTGGATGTTGACAGACAACATGAGATGACAATGATATACCGGGTACTATACATTTCCAGCCTCCTTAAGCATGGCGCACACGAGCGACTAAAATGGGGCGACTACCAATGCAACTACTACGTCGCATGCGATAATTACCTTTGAGATCGATCAGTGATGTCATCCGCAACATCACTGATCTTCCAATGAAGCATTTGTCGCAAACGAGTCAACAAAAACTAAAAAAACTAAAAATATGTTCAGTCGCTGCTGTGGTCGAAGGCCGGTCGCCGAGAAAATCGCTTGAAAAATCGCCCGTGTGCACCATGCTTTAGATACATTCTTTGTTGCTGCATGTGATGTAGGCTCAGATTGCAGTGCAGTAGAAAAATTTCATACAATTGGACTGGGACTGGGAGTCGATTTTAATTAGCCACCACAACACTGGTAAAAAAATGCAATAAATTACATGTTATTAGGTTTATCTTAATAAAACAATTAAAAAGTGATGAAGAAGAAATGAAGTTCGCATTAAATGTTGTTTTTGTTCTGAGAGCGCTGAGAATCTGATGTGATCGATGAATTATTCAGGTCCGTGGAGAGTGATTAGACCAGTGCCTTCCTTGGCAATTACATGTAGATTTCAGTACATTTGAACGTTGAATCAGTTTTCATGTGCATTATGAGAAGATGATGGGCTGTAACTGTACTCATATGGTGCAGCCTAATCAGCTGGCCATAGAGGATTCCTTTGTAGACTTCCTGAAATGCGATTTCCCCGCCGGGAAGCACATTTGGTGAATGGGAACAGAAAGGAAATTCGGAAGTGTGCATGGCGGGCATCTCTCGTGGCACACTTCAGGTCGT
Organism: Notospermus geniculatus; assembly: GCA_002633025.1. NCBI lineage: Eukaryota > Metazoa > Nemertea > Pilidiophora > Heteronemertea > Lineidae > Notospermus > Notospermus geniculatus. Next base: position 190,734 of record NMRB01000212.1, read on the forward strand.
TAGTTCTGATGGTTGGAAAATACTCTTTTTAGGCCGGGTGCCAGTCAGCATTTCTGTGTCCTGAACGGGGCCATCCGGCGCCGACCAGCAGCGGCAGAACCCTAGGTGAAGCCAGAATGGTTGTGGCCCGTTGGCCTCTGAGCCAGAAGTGGAAGTGGATGGGTGACAGTGTGAATGGAAAGAATGTCCCCAGGAAGATCTTTTATTGTTACATTCTCCTGGTCGTGATTCAGATTGGTTTCTGCAGACATGCACTGGATGGCTTTACTGTTGCTTGGCAACAGTAGATGTTTGGGAATCAAACGCACCACCTCTAGGTTAGGAATTGAAGAAACGTTCTTCAGAGGATTTTGTATCGCAACACCCTGTACATGACTGCAGCTCCTTCCTTCTTGCCAACTAATGCAAGAAGAAAAAAGTCTGATAATGATCCATCATGAGTTGGCAGAAGCTCTCTAATGAAGTGGCACAGTAATTAGCCTCGTTAGGGAGAAGTCCTCATCGCTAGCGAAGAGATATGTGCCACTGGATCTGGTTCAAGAGGCGGCGGCCAGCAGGCTGTATCATGTCTTAATGGACCGGATGTATCTTTGGCATCATTATCGCTGTATCTTCTATGGCTTTTGATTATTGTGATGCTTTGGGAGGCAACAGGATCCTCTTCCTTGATTAGTTTCTCATTAACCCCTTCATCTGACAGATAAGGGTCATTTTGCCATTGTGTACAGGTTGTTGCTTTGACATTTTGATGTCACAGGTCTGAACTTCTGTTTTATCTTTAAAGCTCAATATCACTCAGACCTTGTTGTTGAGTGGGTGACCGTCAGTGGTCAAATAAGACAGCATTCTGACATTGTAGGCCCGATTATCCATTTGTCCGCACACTGTCATGACAATCCTTGAAGGCAACACTGCTAGTTAGCGATAATTCGGCACAAGTTGCAGCTGGAGACCGATTACACTTGTCAGACTAGAACGAAAGTCTCTCTATTGGGGACACAAATTGGTGGTTGCCATGGTGATCGTTACCATGGGGACCGTAACCACATGTGTGCAGTTGCTGACATGATGCTACCCTGATGTGATTTCTGTGGAATGTCTTTGATATCGTAAACTAATTAATATTTGATTAATTTGATTAAGATTCGATGCTGTGCTTCTGCATCCACATCTCTCAGTAATTGCCGGGATGTAATTGACTCATCATCATGTAAAGCTCCGTGCAGAGTTTTCTAAACTCCATGACAATAAGAGAAGATAATCAGGACATGATCATATTATACAATGTTGCAGAAATAATCACCTTCCCAATTCCATTAATGGAAAATGAAATTTGTTTTACTTTCTCAGCTTTTGTTGAAAGGAGAATTGTATCCATATGGCTTTGTCACCAATTGTGTATGAGATATTTATGGTGACGAAGTTGCCTTATCTCATTTAACGGAGAAATTGTTATCACTTATCATCAGGTTGTTAATATCAAAATAGCATCATGAAAAGACCATGCTGTAACACTAATATTTTTTCTCACTAAATTCTGTTTATTATTGCATAGAGGTTATATTTTTGGTGTGTGTATGATGATGCAAGAAGTAAAATCATGAAATGGCAAATGCTGCCCACAGAATCGGATTTTAAGTGATCCATTCAACAATATCAATATTTGTTAACGTTTGACCTATCATGTGCCATTGTATCTTCTCTAATCGGCTGCTTCCTGCTAACTTCTCTCCCAATATACTTAGCTAATAACATCTTATCCTTTCTATTTTCAGGTAAGTTCATTATCTTCCTTGCCGTTGTCTTCTGACTCACAGTAGAGTTCTTTTGCTGTTATTTTCGCTGAAATCAGAGGTTGAGATTTGTGCCTGGGAAATCAACACCTTTCTATGGATAGAAAACAAGAAGTGTGTACCAAAAGGTTATGATCACTTTTAAGATTATGCTTATGAATTTAT
>NMRB01000212.1:193166-249146 GCA_002633025.1 Notospermus geniculatus
CACACTGTCATGACAATCCTTGAAGGCAACACTGCTAGTTAGCGATAATTCGGCACAAGTTGCAGCTGGAGACCGATTACACTTGTCAGACTAGAACGAAAGTCTCTCAGTTGGGGACACAAATTGGTGGTTGCCATGGTGATCATTACCATGGGGACCATAACCACATGTGTGCAGTTGCTGACATGATGCTACCCTGATGTGATTTCTGTGGAATGTCTTTGATGTCGTAAACTAATTAATATTTGATTAATTTGATTAAGATCCGATGCTGTGCTTCAGCATCCACATCTCTCGGTAATTGCCGGGATGTAATTGACTCATCATCATGTAAAACTCCGTGCAGAGTTTTCTAAACTCCATGACAATAAGAGAAGATAATCAGGACATAATCATGTTATACAATGTTGCAGAAATAATCACCTTCCCAATTCCACTAATGGAAAATGAAATTTGTTTTACTTTCTCAGCTTTTGTTGAAAGGAGACAAGAATTGTGTCCATATGGCTTTGTCACCAATTGTGTATGAGATATTTATGGTGATGAAGTTGCCTTATCTCATTTAACGGAGAAATTGTTATCACTTATCATCAGGTTGTTAATATCAAAATAGCATCATGAAAAGACCATGCTGTAACACTAATATTTTTTCTCACTAAATTCTGTTTATTATTGCATAGAGGTTATATTTTTGGTGTGTGTATGATGCAAGAAGTAAAATCATGAAATGGCAAATGCTGCCCACAGAATCGGATTTTAAGTGATTCATTCAACAATATCAATATTTGTTAACGTTTGACCTATCATGTGCCATTGTATCTTCTCTAATCGGCTGCTTCCTGCTAACTTCTCTCCCAATACTTAGCTAATAACATCTTATCCTTTCTATTTTCATTTAAGTTCATTATCTTCCTTGCCGCTGTCTTCTGACTCACAGAGTTCTTTTGCTGTTATTTTCGCTGAAATCAGAGGTTGAGATTTGTGCCTGGGAAATCAACACCTTTCTATGGATAGAAAACAAGAAGTGTGTACCAAAAGGTTATGATCACTTTTAAGATTACGGTATGCTTATATCCCAGCACTGCACCAGACATGCCCGGTCACTGCGTCAACCACTTCACTGCATGGGAATAGATAGTCCCATCCCTGTATCCAAACACAGCCTCCAACCAATAAAACAGTTACATCCCAAAACGTTGATTGAATCTCCATCCCCGATATGGATGTATCCTGGTGGTTACATTTGGCATTTCAGGGTTGCTTGCCCGATATTGACTTTTCTGTGGAGCAAAATGCCTGTCACTGAGGAATGGTATAGATTTATTGAGCTCGAGCCTAACTCCTCTCTTCAAGCTTGCTAATCCAGACATACGTGAAATTCACAGCTTCTGACGAATGCCGCATTGTCGGTTGCGTGTTGAGAGTTTTGTCTCCTTCAAAATCATTTGGAGTTCACTCTTCATGTGGCCTAATACATTTCATCCCTTAGGACTGATCAACTCGCCCCCACATACATCATTCCTGTGAATTTCCATGTGTCTTATTTGGGAGAAAATTCAGATGATTAAATGTGCCTGCACTGAGTGCTCATGAGCTAAGTTTTCAGCTGGCACCATGGGTTACAAGTGCACAGATATTGGCAGTGATATTGGCAGATATTCTCAGTCTTTTCTAGAGTTTCAGATTGTAAAGTTCCACTTGAAAAAGACCCCGGTTGGGGTCGAAAATTCGTGAATTCTGGAGATTGACTTCTTGCTTATTATCATTTTGTGTGTCAATTTTGTGCTTTTCTGTATCTTGGATATTGGCAGTGAGATGTTCTTTTTCTGTTTCACAGTTCATCCTGCCAACTTCTTAGACAAAATGACCTGCAACAACCAAATCTGTTTTAATTTTAAGCCTAGCGTCGGTACATCACACTTGCGACTGGAGACAACTAGTCGCCATTGAGCTACCTGGTGACTGGGAGGATCTAGCTGGAACTGGAGGCTACTGATCAGTCTATGTTACCCGAGTTGCTGCCACTGCCATTCGCAAGTGGGATGTACGCAGTCAGGACATGACGACTGATTGGATCCTCCTAGTTTTACTGAGTGGCGGAATTTGCGATCTGCGCACAGTGCGTACATCACCAGCGACTGATCAGATCAGTTGCTTCCAGTCGCAAGTGCGATATACGCCTGGCTTTACTGATCTCAGTAAAATATTTCAATCTCTTGCATCCATCTTCTTGACGATGTGCTTTCGATGCCTGCCTTCCTGTCCTCCGTGGCCGTGATAGGTACCCTGATTACCCTGACTTCTGATTTACTTGGAATGATAGCGACGGTGGTAATGACCGTCAGACACACTGTGTATTTAGTTAGAAGCCAAGTATTGCAGCTGATGAATTGACCCTAGAGCTAGCATTGATCCCTCCCATAATGAGTTATCGGCTCACGAGAATTCAAAGTTAGGTCAATATTTCTATCTCCATGGTATTCTGTAGCCAGGTTATTCATGGTGCCTATCAAATCGTCATAACTATTGTCGTGATGGGCGGCCATCCGTAGTTTCTGCTGTCACTATTAGATAAATAATGCTGCCTCGTGAATGGTTGGTAGTCTGTTGCTAATAGTTGCTTGATCCATGGCTTTGTGAACCTCGACGTTCAGTTCTGCCTTGCGCAACTACACCAGCAATAGGTTCATCTGAACCAGAATGAAGTCTATAGATGACTTGCATTCTGCTGGTTTTGTTTACAAAATGACGTCATTCACGGGCGCCAGTCTGCGCACGCATACTCTGCACGTGAATTTGTCGCAACGTCATTGGACTGCCGAAGATGCAACAAAGCGCCAGTCTGCGCACGCATCGTGTTTACAAGTTGCCGTGACGTCATCGGAAATCCATCTATAGCCTGAGCCCTCAGAATGACATATCTATGAATGCATCCCCGTCGACATCCGAGGTTGCCATTGGTGTTCATGGCATTATGACCCTTCTCAGACCTTGACACACCAACCAACGTGACCTCCAAAAAAATAAGCCATTTAACAAAAGTGACATTGTCATGCAATGCGTGATGAAACGGCCTGTCATCATACTGTACTTCAATCTCCTCTACCATCCCTGATCACTTATCTACCAATGATAAATGATGTATCTGAAGACAGTTTCCTTTTTAATAAATCTCTGATTTTCCCCAATTAGTAAATTTCTGAAGAACATTTTTAAGTGCCTCTTGGTTGCCTACGACAGCTTAATCACCATCCAGACCCGATCAATCAAACTTGTGGAATATAATCAATGATAACGAGCTGTTGACTTTAACAAAGGTTGTTAATTAACTCAAACAATTGACGAAGTAATCTCATCTGTCTTTTCTCATTATTGATAGATGTCATCCTTTAAGGAGCATCTTCGTTTATTTGCTAACGAGTTTTCGCAGTGTGATGCTGAAGAGGTATTGGCATGCCAATGCAGTCATGCATCCGATGGAAACCTGATCGGGCCCCTTCTGGGACGGGTCATTGTCAAACAGGGCACCATCATAAAGGCGCGTTCACACCACACCAGATTCCGGTGCGTTTTGCGGTGCAGATCCCACAAACCAATGGCTTCAGCGCTGCTGCAATGAAGCGTCCACACAGAAATCGTGGTCACGTGGCTTCTACCGCAGGGATGTGATGGGTTTGAGGTGCCGGTCAAATGTTTTCACATATTTTATTTTCCATAAATTCACCTTGGCAGTGAATGAAAGAGTTATGGAAAATTGACAGGTGTTTTTAACAACAAGCTCTTGAAAGGCAAACTCATTGTTATGGAGTGAAACCACTCGTAAAATGAACCAGCTTTTACAAGTGTTCGAGAGCAGTTCAAATTCAATAGATTATGATAGTCAATGAAGCGTAAACGTTACAAATCACCATCTCTTAAAGGTCACTCAATCATACTCCATTGTCCATGCGGACATGACATCACTCTGGCTACCATCAGAACTGCCATCTACATCTGCACTAGGCTTCGACCACAACTCCCCCAGCAAGGGTCAGGTCAGTCTTCTCGGGTGGAAGAGGCAAGAGGAAGGGCAAATGGCTATGGAGCCGGTGCTCCCGCTTGTTGAACACAAAACAAAACAAAACATGTAAGACAGAGTAAGTAGTAAGGGCGGCTTTCCATTAGAGTGTTTCTGCCCTAAGACCTGTGTGTGATGCACTACCACAGAAGATTTTGGATGACATGATGTTGGAAGGTGGCACTTTATTTGGAGGAGGTGCTGTCAGCTTTCGGACATACATGTATTGTCCACTTTCACTTTGCTCCAAGACTGAGAATTTTCGGGCTGTCAGGTCAGACTCTAGGTGTCCTTCCCCTGGCCATATAGGAAAATCAATGACTATTAGCACACAGGCTGTGTCAGGACAACAGCTGTTGCTCTGAGTGGTCTTTCCATTCAAATATTGCAATAGAATTCATGAACAATTCTATATTTTGTGGGAGAATGTTCAGAATGTGCGATCATGTCGATATTGATGTTACTGCTATATAAAGCGCAGTTTTCTCGATACTGTAGTGTAATATGGTCATAACTATAGTTTTTCTGTGATTTGTGTGATGAAGTCTAACGAGAATTCCACACGTTCTCATCCTAACGCACCGTTACGAAGAAATAGCGCTGACGTCAGAAAAATATGTATTATCAAAACATTGTCAATACAAAATTGTTGATAACATTGGCCCACTTGAGGGCATATTTGTAAAAATTCTTCATTATTCATCTGGTGATGCAGCAAACTCATCGAAGGTTTTAACAGCAGAAAATTGCAGATAATTATGTCAGTGGTTGGTTGATCAATACCTCAACTTATCCACAAATGGCTGCCCACCCAATCATTCTTTAGGCAATCAATCATTGAAAGCAGTTGTGGACGGACCAAAGATGTGCCATATGATCACGTCCAGCTGTCATTGATGCAGGTTGCTGCTGATGTGACACATCCCTTGATGCAGGTTGCTGCTGGTGTGACACAGATCCAGTCATATTTCCCAACCAGAGATGCTGCTAGCTGCTCGTGTGACCAGGGTTTCTGCCAGAAATATTTTTGAGGGTATGCAGTTCTTCAAAATCAGCAAAAAAAACCATGAAATTAAAGAAAATGGCCCTTTTCTGTTCCTTTGAGGGTACTCACAGCGTACCCTGCGTACCCTCTGGCGGAAACACTGGTGACACAGATCCAGTCACATTTCCCACCTCAGCTGCTGGCTGCTGGTGTGACACAGATCCAGTCACATTTCCCACCTCAGCTGCTGGCTGCTGGTGTGACACAGATCCAGTCACATTTCCCACCTCAGCTGCTGGCTGCTGGTGTGACACAGATCCAGTCACATTTCCCACCTCAGCTGCTGGCTGCTGGTGTGACACAGATCCAGTCACATTTCCCACCGCAGCTGCTGGCTGCTGGTGTGACACAGATCCAGTAACATTTCCCACTCAACTGCTGGCTGCTGGTGTGACACAGATCGAGTCACATTTCCCACCTGCTGGCGTGACACAGATCCAGTCACATTTCCCAGTGAAGCTTCTGGCATTACCTGATCATTCACAACTCATGAACTTGACAACACAGGTGTCTTCTGTCATAGACAGCAATGCACAGATGACATCAGAGACACTGAAAATTGATCCGAACACGTGTCACTGTATCTTGGTGTCTGTTTTTATCACCTAGTCATCATTTTTAACTGGATCAAATCTATATTTGTTCTATATGAGGAGCGGGAATTCCAATATTGTCTTCAACGTGAGACGAGATCGGCAGTGTCTGCCAGAGGATACGGTGAGACATAATAACAGGTATTGAATAATAGAACAAGATTTATTGATGAATAATAAAACTAGCACACACCCTCGGGCTCTTCAGTATATATATTCGTTTACCGTGTGTTCAGTGACGGTGGCACTACCGTGTGGTATTTCTGTTTGTCCCGCGGGGAAGACTCTCTCCCGCCTTCGGTGTCACACTTAAAAACAGTTTCATGAGAATTTTGACGATGAAAAATCTTTCTCTTTGTGTCCTGATCGGGGGCAGATTAAATATTGACTAAAGTTTATAATCAATAAGCACATAATGATTTGCATTGACCATTTAGGAATAGAAGGAATGGATTTTTTGACTCTGATAATGATTGATGTGACATCTGTGATATGAACACACATGTCGTTAGTACATTGGGCCTGTGGAACAAAATATATTTACATCACTGAATTATTGCTCAATAAATGTACAGCAACATATGTTTTTGAGGAAATGAGGCCAGAATTCACTTCTATTTCATCAGAAGTCACTTTGCCTCATTCTCGCTATCTAAAGGCTCTTCTACACGTTGGTATATTTGTTCTAAAACATTTACGAACATCACAGGACAAATTTTGGCAAATGTTCCAATAAAAAAATACCTATGTCTGGATGTCCCCTAAAACATCTTGAATTTGAAACATCGAGAACATTCTGGCACAATGTTGGCAAAATAGAAACATGCAGTTATTTCAGAACATTTGTGCTAAGATGTTCTTGGTAGGCCTATTGGCTAATGAGTGAGCAGTTTCAGGTCATGTGCTGTTCAAAAGGACAGGAGTCCTGGAAAATGTCAGAACAACCTGCAACATTTGCTATGCAATGTTCGGGCTTGTTCTATACGCCCAGATTCAGCCACGATAACTGTTTGAATTTGGATACCCTGCAATTCTGCTGACATGACTTGAATTGCATGAACTGCAGCACAGCACATATCCTGCCATCCTCGCTGTGAGGATTCAGCTGGTTTTGAAGCATCAATGGTGAGTGCTCCCCGGAAACCCTTTGGTCTGATTTCCACATTGGTTTGGTCTCAGCCTTTCTTGTATGACACTTCACATCATCTCACCACCATACTCATTCTAAGATCTCCACACTGCAACTTCATAATCTCATCGATCGACCACAGCGGAATGGTACCAGAAGCAATTTTGCACGGTTCAATATCTGAAAATCATCCGAAGGGCTCAACAGTTATTTAAATGATCAGAATGCCTTGATTAAAGTTGGCAAGGAAGCCCACAGGGGGTGAAGCTTAATGAAAACTATGTTTTATTATGTTGACATTTCAAGTTGACTGCAGTTGGTCGATGATGACATGAAATGTACTGAATACATTTCAAGAAGCGGTTCCCAGTTGCGTGTTTTATTATTGTTATTATATGGTACATTTGGGAAGGGCAGTAGTGTGACTGGAATGAAGGCAATATTGGGCGATATCATGCATGGATGATGGCGGAAAATGACGGTAATTGGTCCACACGTCGAGTGACCTGGATGTGAATAACTCATGAAAAAAGGATATGAATATGAAAATCAAACCTTACCAACTACATGTAGGTCCCAGTTGGGTCCAGTTTCCACGCTGTAGGGTCTGGAACCGTGGTAACATTTTCAGGTCCACAGACCTAAAATGTCATCTTGTTTTACATCCATCTTTCGATTCACCATTTTATCGATGGTTGCCCCAATATCATCAAGATCTTGTAACCTTTGTGTGATGTTACAGCACAAAGTCTTTGAGGTCTTTCCTCTCTGGGAGAGAACAATAGCTCATCATGTATAATTCAGAAATAACAGGATCCATCTCTTTGATGGTATTAGTCCAACATGGCTGGGACAACTGACTCAGAATGATCCCTCTTGTCTGTTTGTCCCTTTGGTCGACACTGTCCAGGTATTTGTAGGGTAATTATGCAATGATATGGCCCCTTGGGGTTTGGCATGACCTTCAGAGATTCCAGTCTTTGTTGCTTAGTGACTTTGATGTCACTCACAGTTAAAGGCAGTTTGTTCAGAGAAAACTCCAGAAGCTGAGCGAGTAAGGAGCAAAAGGGCCAGATTTGTCTATCAGGGCCAAAGCCAGAGCATTATTGGCACTGGTGAATAGGTCATCTCGAGGTACTCATGCTCCTCACTTGGATGGGCTTTTTACTTGCCCTTTAATAAAGAGATACAAGTACAAGCTTATTTTCCCATGCGACGGACTGAAGAGCCAGAGCGGATTCATTCCATATGGCCCGGGATTCAAACCCGGGACCCTCTGCCACTTGTTGAGCACGTGTGATAAACCACTAGGCTGTCAAGGCTAGGCTAAAGGCATCACAGAATGCCCTTCTTCTGGGTATTGTTCCACCTGGTGGTGACAACACCAACCTGCGTTCATAGTGGTTTCCTGAATACACTAAATGACAATTTGCCTTTAAAATATGTTTTACTTAGTTTTGTCAACATTTGACAGTTGTTGATAGAGGTGTTTAAACAGTACATCAGGAAACCTCACCCTGTGTTGTATATCAATGCTTTGAAACAGCTTTCCATGCAGGTAGAGATGTTATAATGAATGCAAAGGTTGTCTCGCTGGCAAGATTCCATGAACAACAACTTGGCTCCTAGCTGATACCTAAGCCGCTGAGAAATTTGCTCTCCTCTTTGAAATTGACATCAAGGAGGCATATGTTGCGTCAAAAATACATAAAGCAAGCTCGCTTATGAATATTTGGCTATGTAGAACACTTTTTCACAGCTACATGTATTGCTGCACACCACTCTGGGTAATGTATGATGCCAGTGGTTGTGAAATCGAAAAGGGTGCATTAGCAAACATGGAATTTGATATCTGTAAACACCACATCATGGCTTCATAACTGCCATGGATGCTTTGGCCATCCACAGCACATTTGCTGGCAGTACTGCTGTTTGTGTTGCAGTATTACTTCGTCAGAGATTGCCATAGGCCTACATGAAGGTGATTCTGTCTCTGAGCAGGCTTTTGTTATGGGTGTGCAGAACTCACAATATTACTTTGGTAGAGTTTGTCGTGAAGTCTATTCTGTTGCCATGTTGATTTCAACAGGTGTGAAATTTCCTTTGCATGTTGTCAAAACCAATTGTGACCTATCCAAACATATGACAAACACAATTGATGTCAAGAACAGCAATGCTTTTCCCAAGCGCTTTGTTACTCTGTAAGTCGCCCACGTTGAATATTCATGATACCCTCAGCTCTACCATGAACTGTCACTTTCCTGGTGCTTTCTACTACTGAATGACTTCATGGAAGCGAGAGAGAAATGAGCTCACACTCATACATTATGAAATAATAGTACAATCCTTTTGACAGTTTCATCCTAAAGAGCTCAAATTTCCACGCATTTCACAACACATTTTGAATGTCACATTTATCGCAATTTCAACATCAAATAACTGAAATGGATTATTGTATTATTCATGTCATAGACAATCATTGTTCACTTCTAAACTGAATGGATCAATCTCATGTTTTAAAAAAATCCATTTGAGTGTTGTAGCCTCTTAATGTCAACACCTGAATAAATCATGAGATGCTCCACGTAGATTAGGCCGGCATGAAATTTGAATTTTCCTGTGTTCAACCTATTGATCGAGGCTGTATGGCGGAGCCTGAAAGCTAAATTAGGATGATGGAGAGCTTTTCAGTGCATGTACAAGGCTTCACCTTGAAATTAGGTACAAAACACATGAAGTAGTGGTTCCAAACTTTAACCCCTTCACAACATGAGTGTTCCAAGTGGTGACTCGACAGAGCCCAACATACGAGTGGCCAATCACATTCGCCAGAATTTGGCTCCAATTTCACCATATCTCATGTTGCTTCATTCATGACCCCTTCCCATACCAGTCACTTGGCTTCTACATGTACATGTACCACTCGCAGCATCCATATTGGTTCACCCATGACCAATCTCCATACCAGTCACTTGTCCTCTGTCCTCTGGCTCTCACAGCATCCCGTGTCCCATCCCATCCCATTCTCCCTTCCCATAGCAATCACTTGGCCTCTGCCTAGCATCCCGTTGGTTCATCCATGACCCCTTCTATAACAGTTACTTGGTCTCTGCCTCTCACAGCATCCCATATTGGTTCACCCATACCAGTCACTTGGCCTCTAGTCATTGCATCCCATATTGGTCACCCGTGACCTACATGTATCCCCATACCAGTCATTGGCTTCTGGCTCTCGCAGCATCCCATATTGGTCACCCACAATCTGGCCTCTGCCTAGCATCCCATGTTTATTCATAACCGTGACCCCTTCCAGGGTTGGAGCTACCATTACTTTTTTTAGCCAAAGTAAAGAAAATCCCTATTGTTCACACTACTGAACAATAGGCTTTTCTTTACTTTGGCTAAAAGAAGACAGTGGTAGCTCCAACCCTGCCTTCTATAGCAGTCACATTGGCCTCTGCCTCTCACAGCATCCCATATTGTTCACCCATGACCTCTCCCCAGTCTGACAGAAGTCTGCCTCTCACAGCAACCCATACTGGTTCACCCATGACCCCTATCCATACCAGTCATGTCACTTGGCCTCTGGCTCACTGTATCCCTATTGGTTCACCCATGACCAATCCCATTATTACCAGTCACTCTGGCCTCTGGCTTCTCACAACATTCCATTGGTTCTTCCATGACCACTGCCAAGTTTGGTCCTGACATTTTGTCAAGGTTAGTGTTGTAAGGAAACGTTCCGTTGGTTGAATTATCCAATGCACACGGAAAATCAACACCTTAACCCAACCAGTCATGGTCCCATATACACTTCCAAAACACCTTGGCCCGTAAATTTTAGAATACTCCTCAACGTAAAGGAGTTCAAGGCTATTGTTCTCCTGTTGAGAACAATAGCCTTGTTTTCTATTGAGAACAATAGCCTTGAGGAACTCCTTTACATTGAGGAGCATTCTAAAATACGGGCCCTTATCTTTAAAAAAACAGCACTCATTTAGTGAACCCGGCGAAGGCGATATTGTCATCCTGTCTAAACATTGCTAATCTACTGACGGCCTAATGTACTTGTTTCCATTATTCATTACTTCGTTATTTAGCCTAATGAAGCCTAAATTTTAGGCGTGGAGGCGATGGCAATTAACTGACTGTGTAAGTGGGTTCGCTGACTGGCGCCAATTGCCATGAAGATAATGAGGGACAAGGCAGATGGTGGTGGTGCAGACAAGACAGCAGTGTCTGACCTTTTCACCGTGGCAATCTTATGTCTTTTTGATCCCTTGAAGTGAAGCATCAGAACTCATCTTCTAACACTCAAGTCCCCCTCCATCTCATGCCATTTAATGTCAGCAAATAAGATGTGAGGAAATGCCAAGGGAAGAGGTGAACATTATATTAAAGTGGTTGCAGGAACTGAACATAGTGTCATGGCCGAGAAGGATGCCAGGTTTGAAACATTATGAAGGGTTTCAAAAAGGTCTTCATCTTTACCTGCATGGAAGAAGTAGTAAGGTCAACTGGTCATTGTACCATATTGCCAGCAAGAATGAGCCTGTTTTCTGTCCAAGGTGAAAAAGGAATACAGCTGTTCCAAGACACCGTTGAAATTGACAAAACCTATATTTTGTCTAATCCATGTCATCAACCCAGTTGCTCCTAAATCACCCCTGGCATTCCACGACACTGTGAATCTTCTCACAACCTGTTTGCGTTCCATCATTGTACAGTTGCCATGAAGCGTGCATCCATAGCTAGGAACGTAGCGTCCTTTCCAATCTATTGATCCAGTCTTCACAAATATGAACGGTCGCTCTCTGCACACTACATAGCCTAGCACATGGGAGACACACGGCAAACCATTTCTAGACACGACTGCTGAATCTACAATCTGGACATGGAAATCTTCTATAAGAAATCACAGCTGTGCTCTGGGTGGGAATCAACAACAAGCACGCAGTGTGCGAATGAAAATATAATAAAGCGGACCTACCTAAGACTTGTATAATCCACTGCATGACCGTAATCCTCAATGCTAACCATCCAGTTGCTGAACGTTTCCCTCATTTTCGGTCTGGTAGACTTCAAATCCTCCGCCGCTGTGTGAATTGATAATAAATTGATTCTGTCCTCCAGTATGATGGCATGAACTAATAGGCCTAATGAAATACTGTCGGTAGGTCAGTCCAACATGTTGGTGGCACAGGACTCTGATGTGGTTTATCGATCTGAATCGCTGTCACAGCTCCGGTAACACTGAGCTTGCAGCAGCACTTGCGTCTAATGAAAAGCCTGTTTGGACAATTATTGGTTGGTGTGAGAAAGATATAGATGGCTCTACTGAATGAAAACAAGTGGAGCATGATTAGTTGCCTTGGTAATGGATGAAACGCCTGGAGCTGGATCAACGGGTTAAGTTCAGACTGATTCAATGATAGTAACAGTTTTTAGGGACGAAACTTATAAAAAACTGGGAACTAGAGTGAGGTAAATTTGAAAACCTAACATTTGTTGCAAATTTTCTACTGCTTATGCAGTGGGAGACCATCTGTGGTCAAGTATGTTTTGCATAACACGATGACTGATGTAAGCTGTAATATTAGAGATACCTCAATCGGGAATACGTAATGGCAAAGTGGACTGATGCATAGATAGGACATGAGGTGATCCATCACGATATGTGGCCTGTGTGTCAACAGGACAGATTATAAAAGCCTTCTCCCACTGCATAATGCACAATTAAAGCTTGGCTTTAGCAGAACCATCATTTCATGGATTAGCTTATGATGCACCCGCTGAAAGTTAGAGGTAGGCCTAATCTTGGTTGTGGTTGAATTGCCCGCATTTTGACACTTCAAAGGCAGGACACCCCAAGTTTGTGTCAGCCAAATGTCCATTTTGTCGTTTGATACCTGTTCTGTCCTGTCGGTAATGGTGATGGTAGCTAAAAAAATATGGTGCTGGCTTCTAAGACGATGTGGATTATCTGCCTGTCAGTAGGCGTGGTGCCATATTTGGATCTCATCTTTTGACGACCTATTTTCTGCCAATCTCAAAGGGTGAGGGAGATCATCCACGGCACCGGAAAGGGGCAGTTAGCTGGAAGTATGCCTGGATTTAGAGGCTCGTTTGGCTCCAAAATGTATAGAAACCGACGGGAGCAGCCTTCCTCCCTCCCCTGCCCCCTTGCAGAAACGTGGGTAAGGGGCTGTGAAATGCATCACTTTCACCTTTGTCTCAAGGAATTCTATATTCTGTTGTCAATGGTAACGGAAGTTGCCTGAAACCACGGTTGATTTTGATGTTGAGTCATTCATCTGTATCTCGTCTGCCGCTGGCGACAGATCCCCCGGGACAATCAAAATGGATCTCTCCACCGTGAATCAGTGCACATCATCAAGACAATCAATACCATGATGGCCGATCAATATTCTGATATCTCCACTCCATTTCGTATTGGCTCCGCAGCATTTAGATGTTCCATCGGATTGATGGGGGTGGTTGTTTAGGAGTGTGGGACCTGAACGATCATGTAGAGCTTATCCCGTCTGAGTCCTGCATCAGGGCTGTCAGAGTGGCACAGTGGTAATGTTCAGTGCTTGTCACCTCAGAAATTTGGGGTTTGACCCCAGTATAGACCATGTGCAGCGACGATTATGACGTCACCGCGATGACGAGATGCCGCCATTTTGGACGGCACGTCCAACACATTTGTAGCGTCGGATGCCGTCGAAAATGGCTGACGTGCGAATTATGACGTCAATGATGACGTCACGTGCACATGGTCTATAACCCATTCTTCATGTACAGACTCAACAGCACTGAAGCTTCTCTCGGCACTCCTGTTCTGCCTTCTGTCATGTCATTTCTGGACATCAGATCACCCAGTATTGTCTAAACAGCAAACAATGCCATATTTGGCAATCATTCAAGTTTTAAAAAGCAGAGGAAGAACTTACTGCAACTGCTGTATGATATTCCCTGATATCAAGTTGAGAAATATGACAAAAACAGCAAAACGTGATATTTTTGTTGCTGAACAATTGCACTCTATCATTGTGTATGATGCTATGCTGAATCTGCATCCTCCCTCTCTGCCTCAGCAGATGATGAAAGTGATACTTCATTACACCGCCCTTCCCCTCGGGCGGCCATGACTTTATATCATGTATTGTTCCAATTCTCATGATTAATCGGCATGAAAATCTTGAATGTTGTATGCCATCTATCATGGTTGCCTCCCAGTGGTATCTCAGCAGCAGCGCGGAGGATGCTCTATTGGATGATGTCAGATGCTGTAGACATCATGGTCATGCAAGAACTGGTTTTTGATGAGATGAGATCTACAGTGGAGTGGGAATCTCCACTGGTCTGTTTCAGTTTTGTACACAGGGAAAATGACGTACATCTGGCGGACATATGGCGTATATACGGCATATGTCCGCCAATCCTGGTTGCGTAAATATACCGTATATAAAAGTAGCTAGATTCAATTTGTACGTCGTCATATGTACGCGGGATATATGGCGTATGCCGTACGTATGCCATGTACGGCATATACTCGGCGTGCATATTTTTCCGTACGTAAGCCATACGTACACTGGACATCCAGAGGATGATCCATTGTACTATACGGCGGATATAAAAGTAGCTGTACGTCTGCCGTATGTACGTCATTTTGCCTGTGTAGTTCTAAGTCAAAGACCATTGCATTGGTTCCATTGCGTCCGAATATTGTGAGGCTCTTTGCATTCAATGCTTCTGGTACCAACTGTGTCGATGTCTGGCTTTGTGAAATCTCACCGATAATGCGGAAATGTTTATCATGTTCCAGCCAATAGCAACAGACTGCGCCGACAAGCAGTGCAAAATACTTCCTGATATCTGTATCGAGCACTTACATAGCACCCTCAGTCATGTCGGTGACAAGCCACGAACCGTGATAGTTCTCTCATCTGACAGTTCCTGAATCCCAGGCAGTGTACTTGAGATAAGACAAAACATGATGTCGAGACTCACCTTATCAAAAATACAAATGGGGGTCTATCAGAGCAATAAGATTCAACAGTCATGGAAAAACTGGCTTCCCTTGATGGCGAATTAAACTTTGACACTGCTCTGTAACGAAATCAATGAACTGTAAACATAATTGTGTGGATGAATTGAATAGCAAAACTTTTCTGACATGCTTGACGATACGTTTTAAAACTAGAACACTGAACAACTGAGCAAGAAATGTCCTTTTGGTGCCTGATCCTGATAGCCTCCCGATCGTGATTTTGTCAGGAACTGCTCTAAAGGGTTAAATTAAAACCAGGAAATATCCTGACTATTTCATGTTTGATGTAACTATCGAGTCATCTGATTGATAACGGTGACCCCGACTCACAGCTGATATCTCTTGATAACTACCATTGTGTGTACACATCATTATTGCCTCTCGTTGCTTCCAGGCAAAGCAATGCTTCCTTGCCTACCATTGCCTTCCCCAATGTCAGTCTATCACTAACGCTAAAGGAATGCGACTACCTAGTCTGGTCGTGGTAATTCTTACACAAAATGGCTGAGGGAAGGTATACGCATGTTACATTTCCGGCTGAGAATCCACGGCCTCAGTTACAGAGGGATGCATTGTGTATTCGAGGTAGGGCCTTCCCTGATATTGGCTTCGGTCTCTTTTCATCCGTTCGTGACAGTAGCCTGTGTTTGTAGAATTCCCATTAATTTCTCATCGTGATAGATTAGAGTATGTATCGATAGTTGGAGACATGTTTCACGGCTTGAGATAGATGGATCACTCTGACTCATCTATTGTGGGCTTAGCTATGGTTCTACCCTTTGTGTCGGTCTTAAATATCCCTGACGCAGGGCTTTAGATATATGCAGGAGAATTGGGGTAAAACACTCCTTGAAATCAAGAAACACGAATTTCAGGTTTGAAGGAGTCACAGGTCACAATGATGAAACTGTTGTTTTTCACTGTCCACCATCCGTGGGTGTGTTGTTCATCCCTCCCTCCTGTTTCTCTGAACATTGTGATTCCAGTGTGGTATGTTTCAGCCTGTCAAGTTGGTGTGATTATCTGACTTTTCCTTCCTTGATGTCTTGATGTAGAGTGTGCTCTGTCCGTCTCACTTACCATGTCAAAACTTTTCAGTCTGTTCTTTCAAGAACAGCCAGTCCTGAGGTAATGCGTCACCTCGCGCATACAGTGGGAGAAAGGAATTGGTGCTAAGATTAGGAACCACTGACTTCCTCGGGATGCAAACAGCCTACATGATTGTAGCTGCAGTTCAGGAACCAGTGTTACAGGCTATGCAATTTCACATCTTACCTGGATAGTAATGCAACGGTATCACCTCTTTCTCTTTTTAGTTATGCGCCTGACCAAACCGGCTCTGACCTTGAATCACCCTATAACATGTGATCTCAGTGACCTTCCCAAAGACTCCTTCAGCCAAGTGTTAAAGAATGACCTATCAACCGTGCAAGATGCTCCCAACCTTGGCATTGGGGAACTCATGACACTTCCTCAGAATTTTGGGTAGGTTTTCACAGGTTTGAAGGGAGGCGAGCCCCAAACCAATACTTTTCACTTGTAAACATGTTGATAATGACAGATCATCGCTCTTGTCTTGATTCGGTTTCACATGGTCATGGGAGAGTGTCCGGAATACGACTCCCCACCCCAGCCCTACTACCACCCAGTGTGTATACAAAGTATACAAAGAAGTGACCAACAGCTCCTTTGATACCGCTAGTTGATTTTGAGCGGAAAGACTACATTGCCTTTGACAGAGAACTTCTTTTTTCAGGAACATCTTCCTTGGTGAGACGTTCTCCAGTTACATCAGTGTACACAATGACAGCATGCAGACGTGTCGGGATGTTATGGTCAAGGTAAGATAGAAGCAGACGATATATCACTACATCACTGTAACTCGTGGTGAAAAAACAGGTTTATATTGAATACTTGAATCAAATCCTTAATAATCAGTGACAGCTGTCTGTTTGATTTATGAATTGATTGAAAGATTGACATGATGAACTCAGAACACAAGATAAAGAAATCACTTTATTGTATTGTTGGTGTTGTTGGGTTTTTGTTGTTGTTGTTGTTGTTTTCCATTTGTTTCAGAAGGTGTCTAGGAAGAGAATCTAAGAATAAAAGATAAAAAGAACTCAATTTGTTGTTGTTCTTGTTGGTGTTCATTTGTGAAATATGATTTTCTCACATTTCAAACTAACCACGGCCGCAGCCACTTTATGTCGTCTTCCTCAGAAATAATGAAACAATGTTTTTGTGCTATCATCATGCACGGTTACTCTGGCCAATGAAAGCCCTCTCTCATTGCTGTTCATCATCTTGTTACAAGAGGAGTGGTGAGATGATGTTACACTTTTTCTGTTGTCAATTGTTTCTGCTGCAACTGTTTTCAGCCATATTTCACACGTTATTTTGTCTGCGTCATGATGGCGTTTATCATCATCCTTATTACCGCCATATTCCCATTTTTTGAAAATCGTAGCACTTGTCATTCTGCACATTACATTTATAACAAATATTCACTAGAGAGGGTTGTTTGCTATAGCAGACTTGTGTTTTATGTGTTTTGTTTCTGTTTTTCCGAAGATTTATGATTCACAATTGTTTATTGGGCTACTAAGTACCATCTTCATAATGCATAGCCACAGAGTGCCTGTTGTGATATGTTTCTGTAAGTGTATGAGTTCAACAGTAAAAACTTGGTGGTATCACAACAGATAATTTATTTCATGGGCCTGAATTCAGGATCTTTGACACCGTGTCTGGCCCCCAGAGAAGGTGGTGGTTAGTGTTGTTGTATACTTTCCTTGTGCAAGGTTTTTGACCCAGGTTGCTTTTGTCTCTCCAGCTAGGAGTATAAAATGAGTACACAACAAGAGTAGATGTCAGATTGGGTAATTCCTATGAGCCCTGGGTTCTATGTGTCCCCGCTTCTTGCCAGTCTCTGTGGGTCCCGGAGCCTTTGTCCCAAAACCTTTATGTCCAGGGTTGTAAGTCTCCCAGATTTAGGACTCGTAGATATTGGGTTCGTTAGGTTACGTTAGGCTTCAGATGTCAGTGTTAGGGTTAGGCCTATAATGTGCAGAATTGTTTAGACTTTCTAACGTGTACCACTATGTCCCTTGCTTCTTTCTGAAAAAGAAGCTTCTAGTAACCAGGGCAGATGGAACTGGTACCCACTGAACCTTGGGCACGAAGAACCAGGGACACAAAGAACCCAGCAGATGCAAAGGAGTGTCCCGAGTAAATGACTATAGAGCCTGAAGGTGTCTCCATAGTCAAACCTTCCGCTCATGCTGCAGGGAGTCATGTTTGTAGCATTATTCCCATTTTGACCTGTGTCATTGAAGAACTTTCCTAAAATTATCTTACAGTAGCAGATTGTGTCAGCGATTATTCCAACACCAACTTGCATCCACTTGGTATGCCCAAGTGATATGAGTTAATGTATTTGTTAGGTTTTTCTTCGGCTAATGCATTCATTCCATTCATTTTGTTCCGTCACCGGTGATCATTGGATGTGGATAATACTCTCGTGATGAATTATTCAATGGCCACTTATGTGGTCAGTTTCCAGGGCTGTCGAAATAGAGCAGTGGAAACATCGGGGCCTGATACATCTCCGGTTGGGAGTTGGAAATCGCGACCCTTGAGTGGACTGGCTCTCCTTGACAGTGCTGTGCTCAGGTTTCCTCCTGCAATACTTTGTCCTAGTTGTCATGGAGCCCATCCTCTGTATCTAGCTGTCCACTGCATGCCAAATCAGCCAGCTGAGCCATGTTTAGGGTCGGTGCGTTGATTGGAATAGTTCTCTGACTCACTCAATCAGACAACACCGATGAAAATGTCAATATGCGAGATTGCCCGCTGTTCTGCCTGACCTTGAGGTCACGCTTCTTTGCTGGGTGATTGATCATGGCACTAAAAATAGAAAATACAGCAACAAAACTGAAGCACATTTCTTCAATATTTCGTCCATTTTAAGCCTTGTCCATTTTGAGCCCTCTCCATTTTGTCCAGATCTCTCATCTTCTGATGGCCAACCAAATACACGCCTCTCGTCATCCAATGGTTGTATTGGATAGCGGACATTCATAGTGATGTTGGTACAAATATGAAACCAATGTCAATAATGTGATTTAGGGATGTCGGAATTCCGCTCCAGGCAATCAGGGGAGTGGACTAATCTAATGAAGATATTAGTCACCTTTTAATGTATTGTGGCTATCTGGCTTGATCACCATAACACGCTGCCCCAGGATCAATTTGTACTTTTAACTCTTTCAGTGTCCAAAACCTGTTTTAAAGGCCCAGTCTTGTCATATCATATCACCGACCCTTTCAACACTTTCTTCGAATTCTTTCAAATTGTGATGGTTGGAACCTTGTTTTTCCAGGCCGACCTACAGACGAGCCTTCAGCGTCTATCCCTCTCTGGAACTAGCAATGAACCAGTGCCTGAGCTGCCACCAGATTCAAGCATCGATGATGTCATACACCACGAAGTCAAGGAACTCGGCACACATATGTAAGAGTGTCATGGCAATCTACATGTAACTCTCAGGTTAAGCAATCAACAGCCTCTGTACATACTCCATCTCAGTACTTTGAATCCCTCATCGTTGTACTTTGGCGCAAATACACTAAATATTGGATCATCATGTCAACATTGCATGTCACAATTTTCAGTTCATTTCTTTGTTTTTCAGACTAGTGTGTGCAGTAACTTATACTACAGCTGCCAGTGAAAAGATGTACTTCAGAAAATTCTTTAAATTTCAGGTAAACATTGCATGGTTCTCACACTAATTAGCCTGTAAAACTTTTTCCTGAGTTCAGTTATTGTTATATTTCCAAGAAAATGATCCCACTAGTTTTCTGCCTTTGTCACCAAATCATTTCTGAGATGGTCCCTACAAAAATGGAAGTGAAAGACAACATTGCACCTCAAATGCCGGCCCCAAGAAACATGCGGCGAATCGGTATCCATGACAACTCATTATAAGAGATTGCTGTCTGTCAGCTCGTCACCCAAAGTTAAATTTCTAATCCAGTTATCCTGACCTCGGCTGCCTAGCGAGTATTTCTCCTCTTAGTAAATGTCAAAATAATCAATTTAAAATCTGGCTGAAAACTAATGGAAATAACATCAGGGAATTGTGTAGAAGATATAGACAACTTGTAGAAAAAGCACCAGGTGTCGTGGATTGTCCACTGGATGTGATTTTAGGATGTGCGTGTTGTGACCATCATCTTTCCAAATCAAAATGTTGTCTTTGTTTTCCAGGTGCTGAAGCCGCTGGATTTGAAGCCTAAATTCTACAATGCTGAGGTGAGGATTGATGGGGTGTATCTTGTCAGAAATCCTGATCGATATTGACTTATGGCTGCTGCATGGCTAAATATGTCCCAACTTGTGTTACCAGTTTTGTCATTTTCGAATGTCCAGTCTTATCATGAGTAATGCTCTGTTTTGCTAAGCATCTTGTCTGTTTCTTGTCCACTGGGAGATCGTTTACATAATAACCACTTCACGTGGCATTTGGTCCAATTTTATGATTCGCAGAATACTACATTGTCAGGTTAATATGGACTTTCCTGGCCAAAGTAGTGAGAGCGACATCTTATTTCTTTGGGCCAGAAAAGTCCTTATTGGCTTGAAAATACGGTCTTGCTTTTGTGAATAAAGTAAATATCGCCCTCTATTGTCTCATCTTTATTGTAAACTGTATATTGATGACCATATTCACTTGTTCCACTTAGTATCATAATTGCCTCTTGTTGTACCTTCTTCCTTGACCAGGCTGTGTTACTTTGCTCGTTATCCAAATCAGTCATCTCCTCACATTATGTTTCCAATTCAATATTCTTGATTTACAGCTTAATGTTCGGGTCTTAAGTCAAGTTTAATCGAATGATTTGCCAAATTTGTCACATTGTTTGTATGATGTTCATTAATCGTGTTCATATGCTTCTCTCCCTAGGATTTTATTGTAAGTCTTTCTATTTGTAATGTCTGTTCTACGTGTATTTGACTGTCTGCCATACGAGGGGGGTTCAGTTTCATCCAGTACCCATCCTATACGTGATGAGGACTGGTGTTTGCTGAATCAAAACATTTTGAAGGCTTTGGTTCTACTTGAAATGGCTTCTTGTGTATCTTTTATTCTTATGGTCAATTATTTTTCATTTTCACGGTGTAAGTCTGTGAGTTATTATTTTATTTCTGCTGGCTAATGTGGTAGATTAGACCCCTATCATTATTCTGATTTGCTTGGTAATGGTTACAGGAGTGTGTGGCAGTCTGCTCTCCTGGGTACTGATCCCATCCCCTCAAAAGCTCTGCTATACTTGTGTTTGTNAAATCTCTGTATCTATGGTGTTGTTCAGTCGTGATTATTTCGAATGCTCTGACCATGGCTGCAGAAGTGCCATCTATTGTAGTTGAATGGAAGTGTAGTTGCATATTGAGAAGGACCTGCTGAGAGAAATTCCTACATATTGAGAAGGACCTGCTGAGAGAAATTCCTACAAGTTGTTGCTTCACAAAAATAGGCCTATCCTGACTGTCCGAATCTGATAACGGATACTTGCAATACCCCAACAGGCCATCTCCATTTGTCAGTTAGGCCGGGGGTTCAAATGGTTCCCCATTATTATTGAATTCACTGTGACTGTTTCAGAAAAGAGAAGAAGTTAGTATATGGCAAGGTGAATGTCCTCAATCCGATGGACACCCGACAATATCTCTATTGTTTGACCCCAAAACCAGAGCTGTATGGAGAGAGCAAGATTATCAAGGGGGTGACCAACATTGGTAAGCTCGATATCGTCTGGAAGACAAGTATGGGAGAAAAAGGGCGTCTACAGACCAGTCCCTTACAGAGAGTGGTGAGTAGTTGGAGAATATTTCGGCTGTCGTGAATGATTTTGGGTCTGTAGGTGATTCATTGTGGCTAATTTGGCACATGCCGGACTGACATCACAAGAGATTGAAGTGATAAAAAGGAGGGCTTCATTGTGTGCATTTGAGGGCTACATTACTTTGGATACCCCATTTCCGACCGTTTTCTCCTTTCTCTGCAGGCACCAGGCTATGGTGACATCCGGTTGACCGTTGAGTACATGCCCGATGCCATCCCCGTCGAGAAACCATTTAATGTGACATACAAGGTGACGAACTGTAGGTAAGAGATGAGGAGGCTTGCGATCTCATCTTGCTCCTGAGATCATCTGTTCCTTATCTTGCGGAATGACGGTAAGCCCTGGGTGGGGTGCTGGGCGGATCTCACACACCCCCCCCTCAGCTTCTTATCCTAGCAAGAGGGGAGTGAGCAGTAGTTATTGTCATCCTTCCCATTTGACACAGCCATTTTGTTCTTCCAGTGATCGTACAATGGACCTAACCCTTTCCCTTGAGAATACAAAAGGCTGTGGATTGCTATGGTCAGGTTTATCTGGACGACAACTTGGGAAGTTGGGACCAAGTGAGAGCAAGAAACTCAACCTTGGCTTGATAGGGATCTGTCCTGGATTACAGGTATGTGCAGGGTAGTCTGGTAGACCTACACTGTCGGTAGTGAGAATGCTAACTTGCCACATAATTTGGTATGATTGCAACTGACTTCAAAAACCAAGTTCCACAGCATTCAAGTCAGGGTAAACATAACTAAGAGCTAGACAGATAGGTGGTACGGTGATCAGTGAACGTTGATTATACAGTCATCACTCATGTTTTCTTCTTGTTTACATTTTCAGACGATATCAGGCCTGAAACTGACAGACACATTCCTGAAAAGAACATATGAACATGATGAGATAGCCCAGATCTTCATCTACTCTTCAAACAACAACAGTGGATGAAGTCACACTGCTGAGGATCAAAAAATGTGCCAATGATTGTGCAATAAAAATGACTTATTTCTTTCTATTGCTGACGAGTCTTCTTTGTCATTTCTGGTGTGTTTGGAGAAATTATCCTCTTGATAAATGCCCTGTTTCCATATCTTCCCTGTTCCCATATCAACCCAATATCTAAAAGTACCATGCATGTATGTTTCAGAGGAAAGCAGGCCTAATATTTTTCTGAGCAGGTCAAACATTGATGGTACAATGTATGTACCATCAGGTCAGAAGATATCTTTCCCAACTGAGGCCTACTTCGTGCTGAGGTTTTGTAGCCGACTGCCGTGTGTACTGCTTTTGGCTCCCTCTATATTATGCTCTCTTCTGATGAGTAAAGTGGGTACCATTGGGTTCACAGTTCTGGGCTTGAAATTCTTTACCCTGATCTTTCAGATCCTTGCCTCATGTCATGTGATATATGTGTTTATTTTCAGGTATGTGCGAGCTAATAAAATGATAAAAATATCTATGAAATATTTCCTTCTTGTTCGTATATTATTGTCTGATTTTGATGCGCCATAAATTCATCAAAATCAACCATGTGCATTGTTTGCTTCAAACTCCATAGTTTGGTCCTGTTGAAACTACAATTACCTTTGATGCTTTTGTTGACGTGATTCTGCATGTATGATTTATTGATATCTAGCTACTTGATTCTAACCTCATTCCACATGTGCGTATCTATCTCCCTGTCCTGAGGTAATTAGTGGTTCTTGGCGTTCACTCCTTAGGTCACCGCGTACTTGCTTATCACCTCGAAGTGAATTTGCATTTGGGTGTTCACGCCGTGACAAACGCCGTGTTAAAGGCGTGCAGAGGGCGGGGGTCTTAATTGGGACTCCAGTAGGTGTTCGCACTGTGTGACAGACGGTACGATGTGAAAAGGGCGGGGTTCCTGAGTTGGGTTTCGTTTTGAGGGCGGGTAACCGACGTGATTAGGGTAGACAGACGTCCAGTGTTGGAGGCAGTTTCGGTAGGGTCTGTACAGTGATAGAAGTGTTCAGGTCCCATCCGATAGTGTGATAGTGGTACGAAAACGTTATTGTTCGCTTTCCTGGTGACATCGGTTTTTTGTACCATTGCCGAATCGGATATTAAGTTTGAACAAAATTAATGCGGTGTTCAGCTGCTCATCATTGATTTTATTTGATACTTTGATCAACATAACCAGATAAGGCAACCTCCAAACATGCCAAATGAAACTCAATACGTACATATTGACATAATTGCATCGGCCCAAATGATGAGAAGCACGTTCATATGATCGTCTGCTGTGAATGGGAGTGGTTGCTCGGTTATTGTAGCCTCGTCGATTTCCTGACATGAGAAAACAACATTTGGGCGTGCTAATCGGTGCGTTTGTTTAGTTTTATTATTATAACAACAATCTACATAAGCTCATGTTTCTCATTGAATCGCCTCGTTACGCCATGGTTACTCAGGAAATGTTATGTTGCTGTGCTCCACGAGGGGGACTACTTCCTGCGCAACAATCAATGCGAATTCCACTCACCCGAGATCCTTTGCGCTGAAACTAGGATATATCCATCCATCTGCGGGATTTGCAATCGATGGGCTTGGCAGACGACGGCAGGTACCGTTTTCATTGGAGACATTAAGTAGGTTCATTACTGCACAGGATATCACTCTTAAAAGCAGTCGGTGGTTAGTCATGAAATTTCATTGAAAGTGAGTTCGTGGGCAATTTTTTAAATCCAGGAACATTGGTTTCGGGAGTAAAAAGCAGGGAAATCTCACTTTAAGACTTTTTCGGCGGCTTGGGATGTTAAGACACTAAGAAACCAAAATCCGCAAGTTTGTGGAGAATCTTTGTTTATGCTTGTGGACGAAGACACGAAAGGATTTAGCAACGTGGCGTGACACGTGTTAACCGAAGGTCAAGTTACGATCTTTGAAAATGCTCAAACAGTGGACACCTGTTGATTTCACTCATTAGAGATCACATCGTTGTATGACGTGTTGGTGGTTCCAGTCATTAGAGATCACATCCTTGTGAGGTGTGATGCTTGTTGATTTACTCGTTAGAGATCACATTAGTTATATGTTGCTGGTTTCACTCATTAGAGATCACATCATTCTGTGACGTATGTTGATTTCGCTCAATAGAGATCACATGCTTGTGTCACGTGTGCTGGTTCCACTCATTAGAGATCACATCCTTGTGTGACCTGTTGATTTCACTCATTAGAGATCACATCCTTGTGTGACCCATGTTGATTTCACTCATCAGAGATCACATCCTTGTGTGACCTATGTTGATTTCACTCATCAGAGATCACATCCTTGTGTGACCTGTTGATTTCACTCATTAGAGATCACATCCTTGTGTGACCCATGTTGATTTCACTCATTAGAGATCACATCCTTGTGTGACCTATGTTTATTTCACTCATTAGACATCACATCCTTTGTGACCCATATTGATTTCACTCATTAGAGATCACATCCTTGTGTGACCCATGTTGATTTCACTCATTAGAGATCACATCCTTGTGTGACCTATGTTGATTTCACTCATTAGATATCACATTATTGCATGATGCAGGTTGATTTAACTCATTGGAGATCATTTTGTTGGGGAGATCACATCCTTGTGTGACCTATGTTGATTTCACTCATTAGATATCACATTATTGCGTGACGCAAGTTGATTTAACTCACGAGATCATTTTGTTGGGGAGATCACATCCTTGTGTGACGTATGTTGATTTCACCTGCTAGAGATTACATCGTTGTATGACGTAGGCTTTGCCAACGAAAAAGGGATGATTTGCCTGACATAGGAGGGTTGCTGTGACCAAATCTGCTCTAAATGAACGTTGTGACAAATCTGCTGTAAATGGTCGTTGGAAACACGCACCCAGATATGATCAAATTCTCTGGATCAAAAAACTTCCCGTTTGAAGCAGTGACTATGGCTTCATTTCTACAGATTGGAAACTTTGGCTGAAATAAATATTTTTTACGTCGTGGGTAACCTTTGACAATGTCTGAGGAAGATTCATTCGAAACCTCCAAACTCTTCGAGATAATTTGCCTCCTGGAAGAGGACGCTCCATCGAAGTTTTTGGAAGCGATAACCTCCGGCGGTGACGTTAACAAGACCGATGAATGTGGTAACGGCTACTTGCATTTACTGTGTGGAAACTCTGAACTTAATGAGACAAGCCCTGCCGTGTACCTGCCAATGGTGTATCAACTAGCCAACGCTGGCGTTCATGTGAATGCTCAAAATGCTAACGGCAACACGGCTCTCCATTTCGCTGTCACCAACAACGTGTTGGACAGAGTCATTAACGTGCTTTTAAAGGTCGGGGCGGACATGAACTTGAGTAACTCTGATGGACTGACTCCCCTAGAAATGTGTAAGAATCCGTTAACTTTGAAAACATTCGAGATATTTTCTCCGGGTCTCCCTGCAGTTGTCAAAGACCGCGATACAATAAAACTGAAGGAATTGTTGACCAAATGTTGGTGCTACTCAAATAACGTGATGTCTGATGATGTTATCGGCGATACTGATGAGAAAGACTTTTCAAACTTGCTCAAGCAAGGCATGGAAAAGACGGCCTTCATCCACGCAACCTTGGCAGGGGACAAACAACGTATGAGGACCACGTATAAGAAGGACTTGGTGGATGTTAATGCTGAAGATCATTCGTATATCAATGCCAAGGGAGAGGTCAAGCCCATACCGTTACTTATAGAAACAATCAACATGAACCTGATAGAATCTGTCAAGTTTCTTGTCAAAAAGAAAGTCAACGTTAACATGGACTTCAGCATTCGGAACGAGAACGTCGGGCCTTTCTACCATTACTTTGCAAGCACGTGTCCGCCCAAGAAACAAGAGACTTTGGCGCTAATCATGAGGACGGCGGACATATCCCTTGTGAACGGGAATATCCGGATTGATTTCTTGTACCGACTATGGAAGGAGCGGTTCCCGACGGAGGTTTTGGGGAGGTACGTGGTCGGTGGTGTGAGCCTGAATGTAAAAGACTCCAACTTTAATACCCTCAGGGATAGGATTTTGTTGGACTCCCTCAACTGTGATGTCCTGACGAGAAAGGAGAATCTCCACTATGTGGACCAGCATCTGTTGGGGTTGGTGGAGTCGGGTAACGTTGAGTACATCAAGAAGATGTTCGAGGAGGGCTACGATAACATCCTGATAGAGAACCCACAGGGAAGGAATGCTCTTTCCGTGGCCAAGAGGGCAAATCAAGCCGATATGGTGTCGTTCTTGGAGGCCTTACCAACGCTACAGGTGAGTCGACGGGCACGCTTTGCCTTGAATCCGCTGACCCTTGTCTCTCTTTCCATGGGCTGATCCTTGAGGGCAGTTTAGGCTCGAATAATGCCTACCGATCATCGAAACCGGGCCTCTTTCTAAGTTGCCACCGCCGCGCCATCGTAATCCCCAGTCAGCCAATTGCAGTTTAGTCTCGGTCACGAAGCTGCTGTTGCGAATCGTGAGAACCGCAAAGTTTATGTGTAGCAACACAGCGGAACAAAACTGCAGGCTGCGCGAGACTAATTTCATTTCTGGCCATAAGAAGTAGGCCTACATGTATCTATCATAATGATTCCTGATGAATAGATGTCCACGTCGCAGAAGTAAAGTGCCATTCTTCACGAAGGCCGAAATGCTGATCTATTTTGCTCTTTGAGTTTCGAGCCACAGGTACCACCTGTACTCGGAGTATACGTAGTAATTGCCGAGCCCTTATTAGGGCCGTTTACACAAGCAACTTTCATTATGCAACTTCATGCAACTTGTTGCATAAACCTGATGAGACCAAAAATTTCATCAAAGTTGCATGCATGTGTAAACGGACATGCAACTTGTTGCAACTGCCTACTGCAACTTGTTGCAAATTTAGGATCCAGATCCTATTTTCTGGTGAAGTTGCAACAAGTTGCACGTCGCTGGCCATTGAGAATACAGCAAAAAATCATGTGACGTCTACTAAAGCCAAAATGGCTGCCGAACAAAGGATTCCCGCCCATATTCCTGCAACTTGTTGCGAACTTCTGCAACTTATCGCACTGGATGTTGCAATGTGTAAACGTCACAGGTAGACTGCAACAAGTTGCAGGTTGCAGCAACTTGCAACTTGGTGCAACCTAGTGTAAACCTCCTTTATCTTCGACACTCGCCTTGACCAGGACAACGGACCATCCCTCCCAGTGGCTCATCCCAACCATTTGGATGTACTTGGCCCATGCGCAGTCACTGCCGTGTCCCCCCTCCCAAAATCGACATACTTGACTCCATCAGCCCTGCTGTCCCTCCCAACAACATTCTCTACTTCTCGGTCTCCAGTCCGCACGTCTTCACCACGACTCTCTCGTGTTCGAAGCGATTACATTTCCAACCGATCTATTGATGTATTAATCAATGCATCACGGGAGTCAAGCAGGCCATGGGGAAATATGGAGAGTCGCACATTGTAACAAGAAATCGCACCTTTCTTAATGAATGAAACATGGGTCTTGACGCTCACTATAGCCATTTTTTCTAGTTCATCGCAAATGAGATTATATATGTTGGCAGATCGATAGTGCGACGACGAGTACGGCTCCCAGACCGTAAAAAATCTATAATCCCGAACAATTACCATATCATATGGCCGCTGACCGGCGTCAATTTGCAATTACCTCGTTTTTATACAATTTATATTTTATGCCGATAATACAAGATACTTCTTGTATCCACTGAGATCTGCTCACAGATCATACGCACGCCAATGCAGGATACGTACCCGCTGGAAGGGGTTTTAGGCTCGAAAATTGCATATACATGTACATGTATTTCGTCCCTTTTAAGCTAGGTTTGCCTCCGATATTATCTAAATTATTCCAATCAACGCGGATTGAATGACCGCACACTCCAGTGAAAGCACCTGGCAAAGTGCCCCTTGAAAACATGCATTATTTAGTGACAGTTTTGTCGTGCAGTTTGGTTTGACGCAGAGGCACGGATTAGTTTTCCCGGTACCTCATTAGAACATTGAATCCCCGTCGCCTACGTCCACACCATCATGTCTGTCTACATGGCGGTATATCGGTCCAGCACTATCTGCTTCCTTGAAAAAAAATCTTTTTACCCATCTTCAAAAACCTACTTGAGTACGACAGAAAATCGATGTTAGAAATTTACAATGAACATACGAGTGAAAACATCCATTTCCTCTGGCGTGAAATATTTACGGGGTTCCTCCAACAAACAATCAGTGTTCACTTGAAACGTTTTCAGTATCACTGTAGCTTATGAGCCTTCATCAGCATGCAGGGGTACTTGTACTTGTGCTGAGCATGCATTGTAATTGTCGGATTATGTAAAGGAAGGATGGGTCGGAAAGATGTACCATTACAAGTTCGGGAGTTATGTTGAAATGTTTGGTTTGTCATGAAAAACCGATGTAATAGCGAGTTTTCGCAAAGCGCCCGAAACACCAACGTGAACGCCAATCCCATTGTTCGATGCCACGAAGAGAGCAGCGAACAATAGGCCAGACGTTCGCGGCGGCGTTTCGGGGGCTTTGCGAAAACTCTCTATTATCTGCCAATGTTTCCGTATGTCATTGTTTCCCNGTTTTTATACAATTTTTACTTTATGCTGATAACAGATCATACGCATGCTAATGCAGGATACGTACCCGCTGAAAGGGGTTAGGCTCGAAAATTGCATACACATATTGGGCCGATTTCATAAAGGGTGTTTAAGACTGAGACGCGTGTAACTTCGTCAAATGCATTGTGGAAGTGCGTGCATTTTAGTGAAGTTACACGCGTCTAAGTCTTAAACGCCCTTTGTGAAATCGGCCCATTATGTATTTCGTCCCTTTTAAGCTAGTTATCGCTAGGTTTTGTCCCTTCGATATTATCTAATGTAAATTATTCCAATCAACGCGGATTGAATGACCGCACACTCCAGTAAAAGCACCTGTCAAAGTGCCCCTTGAAAACATGCATTATTTAGTGACAGTTTTGTCGTGCAGTTTGGTTTGACGCAGAGGCACGGATTAGTTTTCCCGGTACCTCATTAGAACATTGAATCCCCGTCGCCTACGTCCACACCATCATGTCTGTCTACATGGTGGTATATCGGTCCAGCACTATCTGCTTCCTTGAAAAAAAATCTTTTTACCCATCTTCAAAAACCTACTTGAGTACGACAGAAAATCGATGTTAGAAATTTACAATGAACATACGAGTGAAAACATCCATTTCCTCTGGCGTGAAATATTTACGGGGTTCCTCCAACAAACAATCAGTGTTCACTTGAAACGTTTTCAGTATCACTGTAGCTTATGAGCCTTCATCAGCATGCAGGGGTACTTGTACTTGTGCTGAGCATGCATTGTAATTGTCGGATTATGTAAAGGAAGGATGGGTCGGAAAGATGTACCATTACAAGTTCGGGAGTTATGTTGAAATGTTTGGTTTGTCATGAAAAACCGATGTAATAGCGAGTTTTCGCAAAGCGCCCGAAACACCAACGTGAACGCCAATCCCATTGTTCGATGCCACGAAGAGAGCAGCGAACAATAGGCCAGACGTTCGCGTCGGCGTTTCGGGGGCTTTGCGAAAACTCTCTATTATCTGCCAATGTTTCCGTATGTCATTGTTTCCCCAGTGTTTGGGAAACGATGTCAGGTAGATCTGCACGTTTTTCTGTGTGTCCCCTGTTGTCACGTCGCAACTTATTCCGTCTGACAGTAGTCGGGGAACACTCGCAGACGAGGAACATTCAAAAATGTTACACCAGAAACTAAACTGATTGTGGGTACTCAGGTCGTCCAGATCGCCTGCTCGTTATCAAAATACTGAAGCATGGCCAATGTATCAATGGCTTCCCTAGAGATGGGTCCTCTTGGTCAACACTCCGGCGTTTCAGAACTTTCTCGTCAAAAAAAGTGTGGCCCAACGATGTAACACACTTGGTTAACTTTTTTAGCAGTAATACCGGTATATACTGGTATACGTAGACTCCCGACTCCTACACCATCCCAAATTTTTTCAAGTGCCGCGACGAATTAAAATGTGGAATACTTCACTATAGAGTTAGGAAACGACCAATATCGACACGAAAAAAAGTATAGACGCGTTTCAGTCACTCTTTTATATTTTATGCACGTATGCGGCATGTATTGTGGTAACATAATCTGGACGATACAGAATTATTCCATTATCATAAACGTGATGGATGGCATTGATATTAATTCATGTACTTTCGTCATACATCGCTTTCACGTACTTCAGTGTACCGGGAGAACGGCAAGGTGGGCCGCGTGTATAGAGAGGCAATACTTCCGCTCGATTAGACGTACACTTAGCAAATGGTAGAGAAAAGCAAGTTAATGCTTTTACTTCTTTGCTGCGTGCATTCAAATGCATCATAGAGTACTGTACAAAACTGAAGCATATAGACTTTCCAATACCACCTGGTCCTCTGGTTTACGTATAGTGTGGTCGCTATACAGGCAGCGCTAAAGGCATTTTGACGTGACTACCGTCTTCTACCAAATGGATGGTATGAGGATCTAACTGTGATATAGGTGCACTGCAAGTAGGCCTAAAATGCACTATTTGGGCCCAAATTCATTGTTTCTCAGTTGCTGGAGCCACCTGTGATGTAGTTGCTGTAGGCCTACTGACGGTTGCTGCCTCTAGGGTCATTGTCATTCTAAATCAAAAGCAAATCGGGCAAGATGAAAAGTTGGCCGACAACTTGACAATTTCCATACAATAATTTCAGTTCTAAATGAACTTGAAAAGACGGGTGGAAGAGAACCTTTAATAATGCACCTATAGATTACATCCGGAAGAGGTTAACCTGTAGTTCATATTGATTTAAAAATCTCCTCTAACAACAGTGTATACCATTATCATTGATCAACCAGTTTCATGGTTACCATTCATCATTCTTATTTGAAAGTATTGAAGAGATAATCATGGTTGCTAGAGAAACCCGTCAACATCTCGTTACCGGTGAGACGAGAGTTTAGCCTCTTGGCGATAGTGAGTGCAGTTTAACCTGCTATTTGTCATGTATTGTAGTTGAGATCTAAGTCAAGACTTGGTTATAAAATGGTTAATATCTACCCGAACAACACTGGCACAAGGCAACTTCGGATCCGGCGTATACGAATGGAGCTGCTCCATTCGTTGCCCATTGAGTTGGATCTCAATGGGCAATTCACCACACCTGTTGGTTTTCTTCGACAGCGATGAGCCCAGTGACACACTACGACTGTCCATGGCTTTTATGGTTGAGTTGCCGAAAAGAGAACCAGCTCGTGCATGCAAACCTCTCACGTGGAGTAGAGCTTTACGGGTGGATAATGGTCCGAAAGCGGCAACCATTTTGACCTAAAGGTCAAGGTGCGGCAGTTCATTCGGTCGTGTTTACCATTCAGCAACAACATGCCTATCCTTCAAATAATTATGGCCAGACGAGTGACGAACCAGACGAATCTGGCGCTAATCCTCTGGCACGTATAGCAGTCTCGGCTCGCCTGAACATCCGTAACACGTTTTAGAATCCGCCATTGATACCCTTGGCACCAATTATGGTTCTCTTGGGCCCAGATTCACCGCCGGCATTTAGATTGTTCCAAGCATGAAAACTGCTGATACAGATGAAGAAATTGTATCTCTTGAATATGCAACCACGGGCTTATGGTGGAGTTCGTAGAGATGGTAAGGGAAGATTCATTTGACCGAGGTGGTGGCTCACCACAAAAAATGAAGGCTGAAGTACTTAAAGTGACGCGAAAGCGTTTGGCCTTCTGGCAGAAAGATTATGATGCAGTATAAGCACATCGGGGCGGAATATATTGCAAATCTTGTTATGTGTTGTTGCTGTTCGTCAAGGACATCCCATGAAACTCCATCCGTATCAAACTCCCCCGACAATTTATATTACATGTACATGATTGTATCTACCTAATGACCGTTACGCAAAATGGCGTACATGTTGTTATCGGATCTTTGTTAGCTCGTCAAGTTGATAAACTGCGATGCAGTCATGAACATCGCGAATGTGGTGTCATTTTGAAATTGCTGGATTGGAGCTGTGACGAGGAGAGAGAGGTGGCAACGACCATGCCATTGATGTACATACAATGCTGATGTAAGGTGAATGGTGAACGTCGCAATGATGCAGGCCTAGTATGAGTAGCAACCGTCCCTCCTTTCAACAGGAACATGGCAACTTTTGTATGAAGATTTGCCACGGTAAAACATGGTCTCAAAGTGATTCAACAGTCTCTCCATAAGCCTTGCAAGTCGCACAGCGAATTCCCCGAATCGGACAGCTAACGCCCTCTATTTGTCATCTCAAGACAATCGCATTAACCGAAGCAGTTTCGGAGCGCGGTGAACGTTTGAAACTGCGGTGGGAATTTCCCCTCGCGCAGAAGTCCGAACTGATTCCTAAAACTTGTTTTTTGCATTTGGTCCGTTAATTGGCAATGTTGGCATAGACGAATTTGCGATTGGACCGCCGGTCTCTTGACAGCAATCGGAAAGCGGCCAATTCCAGCCACATTTCCGTCAATGACACACAACAAACAAGTTACCATGGCACTAAAGATGAAGTTGAACCCCCACAAGGCTGATCCGAAGGAAGCCAGTTCGTTGACAATTGCTTTAATGCGTTTGAAGAAGGTAATTAAAGTAGACCAGTGAGTGTGTTGCTTTTAAACAATCGCGCAGGACCCCAAGGTCGAGTATATCGATTGGACGTGATGGAGCGCGTTGTCATGGCTTGTAATGGCACACACCTCTATGCCATTACTTGTAAGTGATGCTTGGAAGGCTTTCTCTGCCCCAGAGAGCGGAATGTGACATCATGTCCTTGACGGGCCGCTTTCTGCCGTCCCTCTGCGCCAGACTACCCTCTAACACTTGTGATAATCGCATTCAGAGATGAAAAAGTCTAAATTGAGGTGACGTTTTCGTTCTTGATGAACTCCCCAGCGACCTGATTAATAATTCAATACTTTTCCAGTCATTATAGTTTATGTATTGTGGTCGTGAATTGCACAGATGTGTTGATGGTGATTCTGCTATGGTTCTGGACATCCTGACAGCTTCGTACCGACGGTTGCTTTCCGGCCCTGCGGTGGCCACACGTCATCTGCGCAGAGACTAGCGATTTAATATTTATTTTGATGTCAAATAATACAACCGAGCTTGACTGCTGAAATAAATGTCATTGTCTGTGCCAGTAGTCTTGCGCAGCCAGACCCTAGACATGCGCAGGGACTGAGCGCCCGATTGGCATCAGTAGTTGAGCAAGATTATCACGTGATCAGTAAAAGCAGACGAAACCATAACTCTAATGGGGCCACAGTGTCGTCTGGATATGGTTCCGGTTTGGCAGACGATCAAGTCATAATTCTCAGAGTAATCAATAACTATTCTTTGATCAGCCTGATGGGCTGGAAAAGAGAACTCGCCTCTGATACGTGGCTTTAAAATTTACCTGGACCTTTTCAGGGTTCCTCCAGGTCCTTTAAAACCATGAAAGTCCAAGAATATAAAATGCTTAAATTTAAGGCCTTGAAAGTCCATAAATATTAGAAAATCCTATAAAGTCCACAAAAGTCCTTAAAAACTAAAATGTTCAGTCTTGAAAATTAAATTTCCAGTGTTTTTTACACTGTCTCGTTAATTTCTTTTCGTCACGAAAGAGTAAAAGTCAGACGCGGACGCCGGTGCACATGGCCCGGCTTCTGTGTAAGTCATTAAATTTTACGTATTTGGTACCATGAAAGTCCTCGAAAGGTCCATGAAATTTTACAGCTGTCCGGCGGAGGAACCCTGCTTTTACAGGCTCCTTCACCCGGAACTCTAACATCGGCTCCAGTCGGCCGATAGAATGATCGCGGCTGTAGCCGGGCAGTTGTTTCATTTTGACGACACTACATTAGGATTAAGTCGGACATCTGATCCGCTGTGACGGAATATATTGACACTTTGATGATAATGTAATGGATGAAACAAGCACTTAGTAAGAACAACATGTCAACGTTGTCCTCGAGTGCATAATAAACATGGTGGCCGGCTATTTATCTCGCCGTCGAGGTGATGAATTGATGACCAGGACGCTGGTTGCGTGGGTACCCGGGGATTTGCTCAGTAAGGAATTAGTCTCCCACCCAATCTAGAAATGAAATCGTGAAAATTTAATGCGGCAACTCAATTTCATTTCCTGACGTTTACTCGCTATGACTCGTTGCCATGTGACGCCTGATGATCTTTGAACCGATTCCGCGTGGAGCGTAAAACCACAGCATCAATAGGAAATTTAATTAAAACCTGTCAAAATGATAATAGGAAAGTGATACAAAGACACTAGTAAATAATATACGTTCTTTCGTGGAATTCACAACGGGTTCCCGTTTCCGCTTGGAATCCATCCAATTCTGAACATGACGTATGGTGTGAAAGATGACGACGGTGATGATGTATAAAATGTTTTTGTTGTTGTTGTTGTTGTTGTTGTCGCCACCGCACCGCTGCTGATTTCGCCATCGTAATTATTGTCAGTGCTGACTAAAATCCAACGATTTGTTTCACCTCTCGCCTCATGGGACCTCTTCTGCATAGCGCCTGAGGAAGACCCCGATTGGGGTCGAAAATTTGCGAAATATTCGGAGACGACTTTCCGATTTATTGTATACTGTGTGTCGTTTTTGTGCTGTTTTTTGGATATCGCCTCATGGGACGACGGTTGTCCTCTTTTTACAGAAGGAAGTGCGGTGTGTCCGTAAGGCGATAGAGCTGGGTAACCTCTCCCGGGTGAAGGAGATATGCCATGACGCCATTGCCCATGTGAGGGATAAAGCAGGCCGTACCATCCTCCACGCTGCCATATTATTTGAGAGGCGCTTCATAGTCAACTATCTGCTAAAGCAATACCAATCACTGGTGAACTGTACGGATTTGGTAGGTACCGTGGCTCAGAAGTATCGCTCTACTTTACCCTTGCCCAACGCCCTTCTTTACCGTGGGAGAAGGAATGTACTTAATTTACCGTGGCCGAGAAGGATGCCCTTTCTTTGCCGTGGCCCAGAAGGAACGGCATTCTTTACCGTGGACGAGAAGGAACGCCCTTCTTTACCGTGGCCCAGAAGGAACATCCTTTTCCCTCGCATTGGCCCAGGATGGCGAGGTTTGGTTGAGCTAGCTCTGCGCCTCTGCCATCAGGATGTCACCTGACAATCGCCTGGTTCCTCTGGTTGACAGAAACTATCCTTGGTTCAATTCCACCAAAAAACTGGGTTGTCTTCCTTTTTTATCTACGGTACATGTAATGTACATTTGTTTGAAAAAAATCAAAAACTTTGGATTTTTTCGTTATCAATTTGATTTGCCTATGTAAATGACAAACCCTACTTATCGTCATTTACATATACTAATCATGGATCATTACCTTTGAATTAAATAATCCGAATCAAATATTCCAAAGTGCACTTGTTGAATATTAGTTTGCGGAAACATTTTACATGCAATTAATAGTATTCAAGAACAGGATTGCAATTTCACAGTCGCCATTAATATAACGTTACGTTGAGGAAACGTTTGGATGAAGCAAGTTGTATCCTCTGGCCGTAGGGCGTGCTATTTTCTGCTGTATCACCGATCTGGGTTCCCATGACTACATGGCTTTGCTTGTTCCGCAAATAACCCACCAAGGAAACAATGAAAACAGGATGGCTGTCGAAAGAAAGGGACAACAGGATATGAAGTTGCAAGTTACATGAGAAAAATCCACTTAGGCCTATTCCTTACAGTGGCATGTGTGTAAATGCACAATGTTAATGCTGTACACTGTCAGTGGAATGATGAGTAATTTCATGGAGTGAGTGTTTGTCCGCCGCTAATCCCCATGATATCATAGGGCCACGAGTTCCCCTTAGATGGTGTCATGCCAAGGCACCTCACGCATGAAGTCTTCAAACAGTTCCCTGCGGAATACACCGTAATATGACTGCGCGAGATTGGCCGATAGGGGAGACATCTCTAGGCCATAATGTGAACGAGGTTCTTACACAATACTAGTATTAAAGACATTCTATCGTCAATTCTTACATTACGAACGTCTTTCGTAAAAG
Organism: Notospermus geniculatus; assembly: GCA_002633025.1. Taxonomy (NCBI): domain Eukaryota; kingdom Metazoa; phylum Nemertea; class Pilidiophora; order Heteronemertea; family Lineidae; genus Notospermus; species Notospermus geniculatus. Next base: position 230,096 of record NMRB01000212.1, read on the forward strand.
ACACAGCGCAATCGATTGACGTGTTTTACCATCCTGAGAATATCAAAGGTTCTCGGCGCTCGATCTCTTCTTCATCGCACTGCGGTGACGAAGGGAGCGAGCTCACGAACCACTGACGATACCCGCTCATCAGTCGTGTTTTCCCGTTCTGTCTTCAGTTTGGAAGAACCGCCCTCCACTACGCTTCTATGTTGGTAGATGGTACGGATTTTGAAGGTGTGCTGCTGCAAGCTGGTGCTGATGAGAACATCACTGATATGGTAAGCAGATGATGTCTGCTGCGAGAGAATGACGGTGTTGATGAGGTTTGAGCGACTTTTTCGAACCATCTGATTCAACCAACTTCGATGTTTGTTTGACTTCCAATCCGATGACTAGAGTGTAATGCTAAGACTTTGCCTAGGGGTGCATTTCAGATTGTAGCATTCACAGAGGGCCTACTTCATTCACCTGTGACCCTCTTTTTCCAGATGGAAAAAACTCCTGCTGATTATAAGGCCGAACCTCTGGAAACTGATTACATTGAAAGAGAACGGAGTAATGACTACGGCATTGAGCTCTACCTCGTTGAGAGGTACTTCCAGTTCAGCGAAAACATCGAAAAGGGTTTCAAAGAAAAGTTGATGAGGCTGAAAGACTCCATGTTTGATGACTTGACCTTCAATGACCTTGAGAGAATCTCGACTGAGATGCGTGACCGGATTAGCTACCGGAATCTGCTCTTTCAATGTGTTGATAAAAAACGGGAGGATATTGCCATATACCTGGTGCATGAAGGGGCGAACCCTATTGTAGAAGGGGTGAGTTGATCTAGCCATGGTAGGCGTACGTGTAACCGAGTCTGAGAAGCTACCGTGCCAATCCACGAACTAGGCACATGCCGCTTCGCTCCACCAGCAAATGGTACCACCGTTATGCGGGAGATGACGCTCCGTCTCTCAAAACCGAAGGCTGCCACCACTCTGCTGCTGGTTGTCATCTGTTTGCTCTTACCACTGTGCTGCATACAGCAACAGGATTTGTGAGACAAGAAATTTGTTTGGTACATGTATACGATAAATAATCCAGACAAAGATCATTTCTTACAGTTTTTAGACAACAACACTATGAGTTTGGAACATGCTGCTGAGAAGAGGGACATGTTTGACCTCCTCAAACTTATCAAGAAACATGTAAGTGACGAGATGTTTGTGAAGTACATGCACGTTGCGTGAATCTGATTGCTTTTGTCAGTGATCAGTGCACTTCTCATGAAGTCACCATGATTGAACTACATGTATTCCGCATTCGAGTTCAGGAACATGTTCTTCAATTGGTTGTCCCTGTGATCCTAATCATATTGGAAAACCTAATTGCGACGCTTGTCGCCATCTTACGTTCACCGCAAGTCCATCACAGAAGTCTAATTTACTGACAAAAGCCGCGCTTTAATACAGACTGGAATGTACATTTTCAGAAAGCGAGACTGCGATTTGAAAGGCGTGCCGAAATGTTGGTGGAGAATATCATCGGAAGGCCACACACGAGCTTCAGCGACAGTTCCCAACCACCGAGGACGTCTTCCTCGGGGGCTGCCAGTCTAAAGTCAGCTCCCGTCGGTGGGAATACCGGTAGCTTGGCTGATGTTTTACGAAATGATCCGTCGTCGAAGAGCGTCAATGATCTACCAAGCGCTGTCAAGTTGGCGGATGCCAAGAGTGGAGCGTGTGCAATCCTTTAGCCTCTGATTTCCCCCGCCAGGTCCACCGGATCTTCTTCCGCAGATTTGTTTCAGAGCTGTTCGGGAAATGTCGGACGTCGTAGATGGCGCTGGTTGATGAATGTAACTTTATGAAGCTTCATAAATGAATTTGTCAGAGGATGNACTGCTGCAAGCTGGTGCTGATGAGAACATCACTGATATGGTGAGCAGATGATGTCTGCTGCGAGAGAATGACAGTGTTGATGAGGTTTGAGCGACTTTTTCGAACCATCTGATTCAACCAACTTCGATGTTTGTTTGACTTCCAATCCGATGACTAGAGTGTAATGCTAAGACCTGAAACTTTGCCTAGGGGTGCATTTCAGATTGTAGCATTCACAGAGGGCCTACTTCATTCACCTGTGACCCTCTTTTTCCAGATGGAAAAAACTCCTGCTGATTATAAGGCCGAACCTCTGGAAACTGATTACATTGAAAGAGAACGGAGTAATGACTACGGTATTGAGCTTTACCTCGTGGAGAGGTACTTCCAGTTCAGCGAAAACATCGAGAAGGGTTTCAAAGAGAAGCTGATGAGGTTGAAAGACTCCATGTTTGACGACTTGACCTTCAATGACCTTGAGAGAATCTCGACTGAGATGCGTGACCGGATTAGCTACCGGAATCTGCTCTTTCAATGTGTTGATAAAAAACGGGAGGATATTGCCATATACCTGGTGCATGAAGGGGCGAACCCTATTGTAGAAGGGGTGAGTTGATCTAGCCATGTACAGGGCCTAACTGAGTCTGAGAAGCTACCGTGCCAATCCACAAACTAGGCACATGCCGCTTCGCTCCACCGGCAAATGGTACCAGCACTATGCGGGAGATGACGCTCCGTCTCTCAAGTATCCGAAGGCTGCCACCACTCTGCTGCTGGTTGTCATCTGTTTGCTCTTACCACTGTGCTGCATACAGCAACAGGATTTGTGAGACAAGAAATTTGTTTGGTACATGTATACGATAAATAATCCAGACCAAGATCATTTCTTACAGTTTTTAGACAACAACACTATGAGTTTGGAACATGCTGCTGAGAAGAGGGACATGTTTGACCTCCTCAAACTTATCAAGAAACATGTAAGTGACGAGATGTTTGTGAAGTACATGCACGTTGCGTGAATCTGATTGCTTTTGTCAGTGATCAGTGCACTTCTCATGAAGTCACCATGATTGAACTACATGTATTCCGCATTCGAGTTCAGGAACATGTTCTTCAATTGGTTGTCCCTGTGATCCTAATCATATTGGAAAACCTAATTGCGACGCTTGTCGCCATCTTACGTTCACCGCAAGTCCATCACAGAAGTCTAATTTACTGACAAAAGCCGCGCTTTAATACAGACTGGAATGTACATTTTCAGAAAGCGAGACTGCGATTTGAAAGGCGTGCCGAAATGTTGGTGGAGAATATCATCGGAAGGCCACACACGAGCTTCAGCGACAGTTCCCAACCACCGAGGACGTCTTCCTCGGGGGCTGCCAGTCTAAAGTCAGCTCCCGTCGGTGGGAATACCGGTAGCTTGGCTGATGTTTTACGAAATGATCCGTCGTCGAAGAGCGTCAATGATCTACCAAGCGCTGTCAAGTTGGCGGATGCCAAGAGTGGAGCGTGTGCAATCCTTTAGCCTCTGATTTCCCCCGCCAGGTCCACCGGATCTTCTTCCGCAGATTTGTTTCAGAGCTGTTCGGGAAATGTCGGACGTCGTAGACGGCGCTGGTTGATGAATGTAACTTTATGAAGCTTCATAAATGAATTTGTCAGAGGATGCGGGCTTCTCTAAAATGGCCACTGTTCGTTCATTTATGCCTCTAGCAGTTACTTTTGGTATCCAAATGAGAACGCATATAGACGTATATAGATCTACTGTATCGCCGGTCACCCATCCACGTATACTGACGGCGCTCAACGTTACTTCCAGCTCGGGAGTACCAACGCGCCAACCGAAGGGCCAAAAGGAAATCATCTACGGCCGGCGGGTTAGGTCGTGCCATATACATGTAACTGGGGGTACAATACATATGTGATCCTTTTTTTGACAGCATCAATATTGTGAAGGAATCTATGCTGCTGCACAGTCTTCTGAGTAAATTGCTTTGAACCAGAAATTAAAATGCTTTTTATTACTTTATATTATTTGTGAAAGACAGCGTCAAAACTTGAAAAATCAAACGACAATGTCTACAATACCTCAGTGTGTCCGAACTCTCCTTTGGGCATTTTTTCATCGCTTTATAGGCTGCAGTTTACATAGAGCTACACGGTGTACGGAGATGCCAGTTAACAAAGGCTTCAGAAAGGATTCTTGACCATACCATTGTTAACCGGCGTGTCCGGAAATCTGTGGATAGGCAGCTATCCTCCCTGGCGTCAAAACCGTTTGATAACGCCAGTGCTGCCCTCTTAAGATACCGGCGTGAGAGAAAACACGGTGTTACTTTTTTCTTTCTTCTCTCCCGCTTCGTTGTTCTGACTCCGTACAGTGATTTGGTTCGTTTTACGAGAAAGGTGATCCTGAATCGTCCTTCCTATGTAATATAAGAGCTCTAGGACGGTGATGATGGACCCTCCTAGGAATAGGCCAGCCGTGCCACCGATCTCAGCTGAAATACACGGGAAGATTTCGTAAGACAAGTGGAACACGTGATTGCATTGTAGTTTCCAATTGTGGCAGCCAACTTCTGGGCTACTCTAGATAGGCGTTCGACGGAAGTGTTCACGTCCCGCCTATCATTCACTCCTGCTCCAAACAATAAGATGGAGTGCGAAGACGCCATCCTCCACGCCAGGGGCTTTTATCTCACTTCTCCTCATCCACTCACACTTCGTCTGCGAGCGTATAAAAGAGGAGCGAGATCAAAACCCCGCTATGGGAGGGTGGAAGATGTTGACGTTGTATTGCAAACTCGTTGTGTGTGCCAATATCCATTACCTTCCTTGAGTTGAAGTCGTCATCAATCTGTTTTTACAAACGTTCATTAGTGGAGCCGTCCTTCAGCTTATGAATATTTGATGACAGGCAAACGCTGCAGCGTGTTGTAGACCTTTCACTGCTCCCCTCTCTCTGACCAACACACCAACTCACACCTCTTCATCCGGGAGGAATCGCATTGCTTTCCTGGATACTTACATAACAAGGAAAACCAGTCATACGCCGGGAATTTCTTCACATTCGTGTAGCTCAGACTCTGGTAAAAGATTTCTAGCATCAGGATATTCTCCCTGGAAGAAAAAACTAACGTGAGCAGAGTACTTCGGTCCGTTTAATGTGTCTTTAGTGAGTGGTGACGCCGAGAAACAAATCAACGATCAGGTTTGAGTGTAAGACCAAGAAACACTCAACGATCGGGTTGTCTTATGAATGGTAATGCCGCGAAACAATCAACGATCGGGTTGTGTTTGAGTGGTAAGACCAAGAAACAATCGACGATCGGGTTGTGTTTGAGTGGTAAGGCCAAGAAACAATCAACGATCGGGTTGTGTTTGAGCTGGTAAAACCAATAAACAATCAACGATCGGGTTGTCTTTAAGTGGCAAGGATCGGTTGAGTGGCAAGACCAAGAAACAATCAACGATCGGGTTGTCTTTGAGGCCGGGCAAGGCCAAGAAACAATCAACGATCGGGCTGGCATGAAGCTTACTCACCGTCGCCACGGATACTTACCGTATCATTTTGTCATCAATATTCAGCGTCTTGTTGAAAGCGACGGTCTCACGCAGGAGTATTCGGAAGGACTCGAGGAAATCCTCTGACCTGAGTTCTGCCACCGGATCTAACAACTCAATCGTCACCTTCTTCAGTTCCTTTAACCCTTCTATCAAGGAGAGAGAAAGAGCTTTCAACGGCGGGAATACTTGAGAAGTCTTACTGATCGTGTTGGTGAATTCATGCAGTGGACCAAACTCTTCGAAATGCTCAATTTCTGAGAACATTTCCATCAACTGGTTTTTCCCTCTCTTGTACTGTTCCATTTTATTCCTGGCCACTTTCGCAGGTGATAAAAGTGGGATCAGCTTTTCCTTCGTGATATTTTCCCAGATATGAACCAAATTGAATGTTTTATTCGTCAGCTCCGTGAAGTATTTCTCCGTGCTTTTGGTTTCCTTTCTGGCCGTATATTTCTTGTACGTTTTACTGATGGCCTGAAGGCTGCCAAGAAGATCATCGGTATAGCCTCGTTGATGGTCAAATCGATACGATTGTGCCATTGTTGCATAGTTTACCTCGTCCATGCTCTTTCTTAACTCAATTACTTTGGGGGAGAGGTTTGTATTTACATCAACCGCTTCTCCAGCCTTCGCCAGAAGCTTCACATAGAGGCTGTTGAACTCCGTTTCGGTCATCGTTGTTTTCAGCGAGGACGCTAATTTTTCGAATTCCCGTAACTTGCGGATGGCGCTGTCTGCTTCCATTTTGAAAGCATCAATGGCGGCCAGAATGGTGCCCGCCTTGTCGTCGATGATTTTTCTCGGGATGTGCCGGCCTTGATAGACAGTTTTTTTCTCCTTCAACATCACGTCGACGTAACCAGAAAAAATTGACTTCACTGTATAAATGACGTCGATGGATTCTCCAAAATACGTCGGTAGGTCCTCCATGATCTCGTTGACGATTTCTTTCGCCTTGTCAGTTGTTTTGAGCATATTTGCCTTCAATACCTTTGGTATAATTACTTGATAAAGATTCCGAGCTCGAACATTGAACTTTTCCATCTCTGGTAATAGGTATTGTTTCACTGACCGATACTGGAACACGACTTTAAAGTTGTCCACCGAAGCTTCGCAGATGTTTCTAAGCTCAGAGGTAAGATTATTCATCGTCCGTTTTACCTTACTCAGTAGTCCCTCAATATTTCCCATTATGTCCGTTATCTTTGACTTGTGACTGGAAAAGTGTCTCCATGCGTGGTATACCTCTCGCAGTATCTCTGTATCTCTCTGAAAAATCCTCTTGTCAGTTCGTTGTTTCAGGAACAAAGCTTTCTTGTACTTCTTCAGCAGGCCTTTCTCGGATTGCAAGACGGACCGGATGGTGTTTAGGCCAGTTGGTGAAAATTTCGTGTCGAATATACTGTAATCAAATTCCTCTACTTCACAAGCACGAGGACACTTATGGTGGGTAAGACCGGAATCTGAAATGTTTGAGATGGTGCACTGTCATGATACAGAGCATGGTAGTAGTAATCGTCATTAAATTCACTGAGAATACATTGTGAGGCTCATGTACATTTGCAGAAAGACTGATGTTCTGGTTTTTCGGTAGATGAAAGACAAAATGATCTTACTGATGTCACTGAAGCAGCCGTACATGGTTGAAAAGTTACAATATGGAGGCTTCGGAGCGCCAATCCAGCGTTGACCATATCCAATACAGTCACACATCGATACCGTCTCGTTCGTGAGAACTTCGGCTAGACAGGATTGGAACGAGTAGGCACGATAGTTCAGCAATGGTCGACTGTCGCATTTCCCGTAAGGCCACTTGAGCCTGGTGATCTGCAAGAAATATCGACAACAAAACTGGTCTAAGCTTGTTAGACACCGGTACTCAGGGAAAAATATGCTGGGAAACAATGATTCTTTGTAACTTTAAAATCCAGAGTGTAATGGTCATCCTCTTTTCGTCATCAGGACAGACGGCGTTGAGGTTTCACCTGATAAAAGCATGATAGAAATGTAATAGTTTGAAGAGGCTCTTGTACTTACAGTGGTTACCTTCAACGCCAGTCTGGACGCAGCGAATACAGGGACAGCTTCTCCCAAGTCAGAAACTCTAGGATATGTACTCCCATCGTACGGCAAGACCTGGATGCCGGACGCCACATGCGGTCCCGGAGACCGCTCGTACGTTTCTGCGTTCAACAGCAACTGGAGACCATCCGACGCTCCTGAAGAAATGATCTCTGGCTTCCAAAAACTATTTTTCACTCATTAAGAATGGGTGCACTGACAGGTCTCGTAACGCATTCGAGAACCTTTCAACAAGAAATGCCTGAAGTAATCAGTGGGTGTTAAAGGACCACAGTATTGCCACTTTTTCTCGGCACCGCGCCACTCTCCAACCCAGGGACAAACGACGTTGTCGGCGAATTGACCCGATTTACGACTACATTTTGTAATGCATTTTAAAAATGCAAAAAATTGTAGTTAGTCTTTACTACCGCTAGGTGACTTACTTTACGTCAGCAGTCAAATAACGCTTTTGAGATCCAATACCGTGCTCCTTTAATCTACGTCACCGGTAACTGTGACGATGTTGTTGTTATTATTGTTGTTAGCGAAATGTGACAAAAGTCACTTGTGACGAGGCACAAAATTCCAACAGGTAACCGCAGTACCATTAGTACATATAGTATGGCCTATCACGTTATAACTCGAGTGGCTTTTAAATCTATACTCCAAACAACATTTATCAAAAATTTCGTCGGGCTTGAGTACGTACTCACCAGTGTTGGTGACAGACAGCCCCTCTCCTTCGTCTCCTCTGGCTTCGTTGAAAATGAAACACACACCAAAATCTGTCATCTCTGTTGTAAAATTACGATAACTGCAGGGTCCCCCTTGCCATGTGCATCTAGAAGCAAATAGGGATTTTTATCGCCAAGGCTTGCACTCATCTGATCGTTCTTCGTGAACAATGTCATGATTGCGCGGATGAGGGGGATCGTTTACTATTAGTAGGGGTACAATCCGCCAGCCATGAGAATAGACCTGATGCATCGACCTTAGCATCATTTAATTACCGGTACGGGAAACGGGTACTGACAAATCCGAAAATCCTTTTAAGAAGACGAAGTAACTAACATAGCCTACTTGATGATGGTATCCTCACTCTGATGGGCCATGTCCATCATAACCTTGTGAATATTCAAGCTATCCAGATCAGTAATCTTCCGCCGGGCCCTCGGGTCTTTCCCGAAAAATGTCTCCAACTTGTAATATATGCCAGCATCAACTGCTTTGGACAATCTGAAAGTGCCAGGATATGATTTGTCTTCAGTTGGTGAAAGTCTGAGGAAGATGGGATGAAGTCAGGCTTAGGCTACTCATTAAGCAACTTCAAGTTTTACTGGAACCTCATGCAACCTTTCTGACCTAGTTGTCAGAAATAGCCAATTGGGTCTTATGGTGGCAGTTGTAAACCAATCAGCACGTGTCCATGAAACTTTTCTGACCTACTAGTCAGAAGTAGCCAATCGTGTTTCGTGGCGGCAGTTTTAAACAATCAGCACGTGATTTTTGGCGAATTTCAAGCCAATGAGTGGACGACATCACTCCGGGATCCGAACAGAACTGATTGAAAAAAAACATCCAACATCGTTGTAGCCTAGTACCGACCTGAACTGGTTAGTATTACAGATGGCGACAGTCGGGAACCTCAATGTTGTGTTATAAGCGACATTCACGTCCACCCTGACGGGGTAGTGATAGTAGTATTTAACCCGCTGAATGGTCTGGACGGTGAACCAGGTGAAGAAGGTGGCAACGATGAGCATCCAAACCAACCTGGAACATCAAGGTCAAAGTCAAGGTCAAGGCCACTCATTTAGCTACGGACGTGGGCGTTTGTGTCAATATCTGAACTAGCTGTTAAGTTCTTCTATCAATGACTAACTCCGAAATTTATCTGAGTATCCACCCGGATAATTCCCTTGTAAATGATGACGAAAGCGGGTCGTCAGTTCTCTGAAGGGGGCTCATCAATGCTGGATGGGTCGAAGTAACTTCTTTTAGGCCAAGAGTCAAGGACGATTTTTGGCAACGGTAGAAAGGGGCGAACCTTTCCTCTGCTTCCTGGGCCAAAGAGGCGAACCGCTCTTCTACTTTTTGGGCAATGATAGAAGGCGCGAACCTGTCTTCAACCTTTTGGCCAATTAGTTGGACAACACCATGAGCAGTGTGTGTAATTTTCTCTGTTCGCTCTCGAAAGCTTACCGATGAGAGAATTGCTGTAGTCATTTTGATAAATCATTCAGACAAATTGTTCTGACTTGCTTTGACTACCGACATTTGACATCACGAATTTTGGTTCTGTCGCCTTTTAAGGACCTACAAATTTGTACAGGTAGTCACGTTTCATTAATAAATTAGTGATACATGTATTTGTAACCTTGGGCAGGAGTCTGACAGGTTGTCGTTAGTAATCGAATGAGAACAATTTTCGGTTGTTGTGTTGCTAATGAGAAGTTTTGACTAATTATAACAGGAACAGTTTTGCAGCACATAACCACTTCATTGCTCCCCTGGCACTTGTGGTGGTCTGCAATCTCAGGACCCCACTGTTGGGAAATGTTGGAATTTCAGAGTCAATATCCCATAACCATAAACTTTCACTTTGGAGTATTTGCGCTGATTGCACTCATCAGTATGCATCATATGTTTTTGTTCATCATTTATAATGGCTGGTATTCATAAAAGTTAGCAAATATGCTTTTTACTTAAAATTTGCACAGCGAGGTCCAATGAATGTACTGTGCAAAACTCCCTTATAAAAAATATTCTCCATTTTACCATGGTGAATGGTAATTTCGAACGGTAAAAGAAGGTTTAGCATCATGGTGAAAGCCAACTATACCATGGTAAACTGTCCTTTACCATTCGAAATTACCATGTTAAAATGAAGATTTTCATAAGGGTTGAAGTAAAAGCATATTAGCCAATTGGTTCATTTCACTGGACAAACCACAAATCTAGCACCGTTTGAGTTTGATGGTCATTGTTTCTCCTTCAGTCTTGCAAGTCATCGTTTTCGCCCTTGAGTGCCGGTGTAATATCTGTTAGTGTTTCCGCATGTCAGTGTCCCCTTATTGTTTGGGGCGCTGTCAGGTAGATCAACCCACTTCTTTGCAGGGACGGATCCAGGATTTCAGGAAAGAGGGGGCGCACCGTGCTAGATACATTGGAATCTACGGTCAATTTCAATGATTTGCTCCAAATTTCAGATTTTCACGGTCAATTTTAAAGATTTGTCGGCCGAAAGGGGGGGCGTGCGCCGGGTGCGCCCCCCCCCCCTTGGATCCGCGCCTGCTTTGTGTGCGTTTCCTGCTGTCAACTCGCATCTTTTTCTGACAGACAATAGCAGGCGAACACTCAAGATGGGGACCAAAATTGAACAAGGTTAGGCTACCGTACTCCGTTTCATTGTTCAAAAAGAGGGGTAAAGATTTGTGGCTATAGAAACCGTCACCACTCGAATTTCGATTGTAACTCGGACTTGCATTCCGACAACCACTTCCTTCACACCAGCCTCATGATATTGTGACAGGGTGGTGAACGGATTCTTCAGTCTAGAGGTACAACACATTGAACTGCTAAATAATATGACCACAGTGGCTAAAATATGAACTCACCGCCCGAACCATGTGCCTGCCTCAAAGGTGTAACGGACTCCGTGAAAACTTGTATTTTCCGTGTATTTCCTTATGAACTCGTGCACTATTCCCCACCGTTTCGAATTTTTCATAAACTGACAGGTCGCAGTTGTGTCAGTAGTGGAACTAGCCATTGCAAATATGGGCGTCCCAAATATAATTGGGAATCTTTCATAAATCAACTAGACGTTAACTGGACTATCCATTCTTGGAGATGTTGCACGTGCTCCCGAACCTGTTCTCGGTTTAAATGACAGCAGTGGTGTTGGTCGGTCCTAGAACGCCGTACTGCCAGAATATCGACTAAAAGCAAGTTTTTAGAATTCGCACTCTTAAAAGCTTTAAGCCATTAATATATCATACATCTATGGCGACTAGTATTTTAAATCGTTAGCACATCAGATATAATGAGCAGGTATCATATTTAACATTTCATTAGCTTGGTCTTGTTTGCTGTGGGGAGGGGACTGGAAATGATATGTCACAAGACGTCAGACCAACCCCTAAACTGAAGTCAGGGCCGTAGGCCTAGCAATTTTTGCTGAAAAATTTTTTTTGCACAATTTGCCTGGGGGAGGGGGGATTTGCCCCTTGTCCCTATGCTGGCTACGGGCCTGTAAGTAATCAAGGGTTCTATTTCTAATGAAATAATATAGGAAGATTGAAATGTATCATTAAAGAAAGGTTTATTTACACTTTATGAACAAGTACACTTACATTTTTATGATAACAAGTCACCAATGGTTACAAGGTGGATGGTGACGATTTACATCATTCTATTGACCTCTGTCAGCAGAGAGAGACCAACTCTGTGAATGGAATTATTTCCTTCAAAATACTTTTGACCACTTGTGACAATTGAATCTTTGAGGACATTGGCAAGGCTCCCCAGATCCATGAACCTCAGTCATTGTTTCCAATTGGATACTCCCACAGCATCACAATCATAAGATTAGTTATGTGAATACTCATCAATCNATCATGGTGAAAGCCAACTATACCATGGTAAACTGTCCTTTGCCATTCGAAATTACCATGTTAAAATGAAGATTTTCATAAGGGTTGAAGTAAAAGCATATTAGCCAATTGGTTCATTTCACTGGACAAACCACAAATCTAGCACCGTTTGAGTTTGATGGTCATTGTTTCTCCTTCAGTCTTGCAAGTCATCGTTTTCGCCCTTGAGTGCCGGTGTAATATCTGTTAGTGTTTCCGCATGTCAGTGTCCCCTTATTGTTTGGGGCGCTGTCAGGTAGATCAACCCACTTCTTTGTGTGCGTTTCCTGCTGTCAACTCGCATCTTTTTCTGACAGACAATAGCAGGCGAACACTCAAGATGGGGACCAAAATTGAACAAGGTTAGGCTACCGTACTCCGTTTCATTGTTCAAAAAGAGGGGTAAAGATTTATGGCTATAGAAACCGTCACCACTCGAATTTCGATTGTAACTCGGACTTGCATTCCGACAACCACTTCCTTCACACCAGCCTCATGATATTGTGACAGGGTGGTGAACGGATTCTTCAGTCTAGAGGTACAACACATTGAACTGCTAAATAATATGACCACAGTGGCTAAAATATGAACTCACCGCCCGAACCATGTGCCTGCCTCAAAGGTGTAACGGACTCCGTGAAAACTTGTATTTTCCGTGTATTTCCTTATGAACTCGTGCACTATTCCCCACCGTTTCGAATTTTTCATGAACTGACAGGTCGCAGTTGTGTCAGTAGTGGAACTAGCCATTGCAAATATCGGCGTCCGAAATATAATTGGGAATCTTTCATAAATCAACTAACTAGACCGTAAATCAACTAGACCGTTAACTGGACTATCCATTTTTGGAGATGTTGAACATGCTTCCAAACCTGTTCTCGGTTTAAATGACAGCAGTGGTGTTGGTCGGTCCTAGAACGCCGTACTGCCAGAATATCGACTAAAAGCAAGTTTTTAGAATTCGCACTCTTAAAAGCTTTAAGCCATTAATATATCATACATTTATGGCGACTAGTATTTAAATCGTTAGCACATCAAATATTAATGAGCAGGTGTCATATTTAACATTTCATTAGCTTGGTCTTGTTTGGGGAGGGGACTGGAAATGATATGTCACAAGACCTCCGACCAACCCCTAAACAGAAGTCAGGGCCGTAGCTATTTTTGCTGAAAATTTTTTTTGGCACAATTTGCCTGGGGGAGCCTTGTCCCTATGCTGGCTACGGGCCTGTAAGTAATCAAGGGTTCTATTTCTAATGAAATAATATAGGAAGATTGAAATTTATCATTAAAGAAAGGTTTATTTACACTTTATCAACAAGTACACTTTCATTTTTATAACAAGTCACCAATGGTTACAAGGTGGGATGGTGACGATTTACATCATTCTATTGACCTCTGTCAGCAGAGAGAGACCAAATCTGTGAATGGAATTATTTCCTTCAAAATACTTTTGACCACTTGTGACAATTGAATCTTTGAGGAGATTGGCAAGGCTCCCCAGATCCATGAACCTCAGTCATTGTTTCCAATTGGATACTCCCATAGCATCACAATCATAAGATTAGTTATGTGAATACTCATCAATCCAAAGTTAGGTGATGATCTCCCAAGTTAGGTGATGATCTCCCCTATTTCAAATAGGGGAGATTTGCATCCATTTTCATCCAGGGTATATGATGGAATATCACTTTTCCAGAGGTGCATAGTTGAGAAGTTTCTCAATGAGATCCACATGTGATAACAGCATCCTTCGGCAACAATATCTCTTCAAGCCCAGGGCGTCAAGGGCATCTCTGAAAGAAATGGACAATCAAGAAATGACTAATGAATGATGCATGTGAGTGAAACTGGATGATATATGTCAACAATAAGTTAACTTATGGTTCACAATCGTTAAACTGGGGCTTCAACCAGGATCACAGCTCTCCACTCAATACCAACATAACTCACCCTTCTGTGTACTCAGCCTGCAACAGCCCAAGATAGGCTTCCCACTTGTTCCCCACAACTTTCCCACAAGTGAAGCATCGAATCGGGATGATCATCTTGGAGTGAAAACTGGAACAGAAATTAAAGTTTAGCGACATGATATCAATCATAGGCGTAGGCTCTTGCCTTACGACCACCTAGCTGGTATAGGCTATGTTGTCTAGTCTAGGCTTAGGCCTATAGCTATACGGCCAGGTGACCGAGGTCGTGACGTCGTACGACGACGTAGTCGTAGGGGAGGTAGGTCTATCACATCTGTCGACAAGGATCTACTAGACTTCTATAGTAGTAGTAGAGGTAGGCCTACCTTCCTAGTAGGTAGCAACTCTTTCAAGGCAGGATAGAGTACTGTATTTTATTAGTGCCTACATTCATTCATATCAATCAATATCATCATGTCATGTTCCGTGATCATAAACGTTTGATACAGTGACTTACACCATGGAGGTTTATACCTCCATGCTTAGCTAGGCCTACACCTTGAACTTCCGACCTTGGAGGAAGGAATAACACAAGACAAATGCACATCTGACATGCACACATGATGCACGTGCGTGCAGTAAGAAAACATGAACGGGTAAAATACTAACTATTACAGCGAGCTAACAGCCAAAATATGGCCTTGAACGGCTTCTCTAGGTCGAATGGTCTCCCTCGAGATGAAAGAAACCACGTCGATTGCAAGAAATGTGATACAAATCGAAACAAATTCGCAAGAAATTAAAATACGACTTGACTCAAGCCGGCAACCACAGATGGCGCTGCCGTCACTTAAATTGTTGTGTATTACGTCATGAATTTCGGGGTATCATCAATAATTTTCAAGATTTCCCATTCTGATATAGACTAGTACCTGGTCCTACCGATGGTGCAACCTCGTTCCCAGGGGTCGTTCGCTTTCTGACAATATGGCGGTCGCGTCACTAACCCCTGGCATCAGCTTTGGATTTAACGCACGTGATTGGTTGACGGGAAACCGTCAAATATATCCAAGAATATACCCAAAGAAATTTTCAAAATATTTTGGATCACACCAGAAGGTTATCTATTTCCAGGTTTGATGATTTTTTGTAAAAAGAATTTTAAAAAGCACTGGTTAGTATTTCAAATTGATTATTTTGACTCGTGCTGCCACCTATACTTAGTCCAAGATTCCTGGATTAGCAACCGAAGCTGATTCCAGGGGTTAGTGAGCGAGTGGTCCGAGGTTGTCTGAGCGAACTATACCCCTGGGGACGAGGTTGCCGATGGTGTCGCTTTTGAATTTGCTGAATGGTAGGACCAGTCGTGGCCGCCATACTTGCCGGAATCCCGGCAAGTAATTAATTATTCATGCATTGAACCTGTTAACCAATGGGAAGGCGTACATCGTGGAGCACGTGTGTTTGCAGTTTATTGTAAACATCATCCGTGTCCTCGCTTCAACCGTCACTTGGAAGAATTGACGTTCAACCAGGAGGTTTTATCTTGTACAATCTGAATGGATATTATAATCGAAACACACGTGGATGAACGGATGATGCAGGTAGGTTTTTAAGGCCCGAACAATCCCTAATTTACAAATTTAACCGACGGTATTCCTCTGTACATTTTTGTACAGAGTGATGCATGGGGAAAACTGACTCGATCAAACATTCGCTTTTCCCCCCCAAACCAGGTTTTTATCTGTTATTATAGAAGTTACTAATCTGTGAGGGCTAACATATGTCGATTCAGTTGTTGACATGCACAGAAAAACCCTTATTTCGGTGTGTTTTGTGGGGAATCAATGACGTCATTTGTTCAGTCCTCCGCGAAAGTGTAGTTCCGATTTCTGCCACATGCGCCACTCTGACCAATCACATTTGAGAATGGCACGGCCACTACCCGTCCTAACATTTGTTAATTTCATTACGTAAAAGAGTTAGGACGGGCTTCCAGTCTAATTCTGATATGCAGATTAGATGTATCCGGCAGTTCATTCTCAGACATGCGAAAGTAGGTGATTCGTACTTAATTTATATACTTCAATATACTTGCATAGTGTCTACATTGTTCCTAAAAATATATTTTGTTGTGGTCTATAATTTTTCATTCACTAAAACTGTGATAAAATCCATTGAACTGTATACATTACTAGACCTAGTTCAATGTTTATGTGGTAGTCTGGTTTCATTGGCCTGGAATAGATGGCGCTGGTTGTGGTGAGAGTCGTAGGTCAGGTAGAGGCTAATGAAAACCTGACAAGTTGATTGAGCGCGGGAATCTAATACTGTGAAGACCCGCGTCGACTTCAGAGGAGATATGTGGCTAATCCTGAGACAAAAATGTTTTAGGCGGGTACAAATTCTTTTTTCTTAAGTTATGCAGTGGCTGCATATGTCTCATTTTCGTTAAGACCTTGAAGGGAATTCCTCCAGGTTAAGACCAAGGCAGGCCGACAAGACTCGACAGGTGCGAAGGTACGGTGGTCCCTGGGAATGCAAGTCGTCGAGTTACAAATAGTCAGGCTGTCTCGCCTTACGAACTCCCGAGTTCAGTAAGGATAACACATGCTAATATGTCGTATGGTTGGTTTCTCTCACTGGCGGGCATTCCGATTATCGTCGGCGAACAACTCACCTAAACCGGACTGGTCAGATTTTTTTCATTACCGGGGACTGTCACATCTGCGAAGTGCATGTAGCCTAAGCCTACTTAAACTTACAGCACTCTCACAGTCTCAGCCTGAAGATTTTTCTGGAATTTGAAAAGTTACTGGATAACCGCATGAGGTGGGAGAGAGAAAGTCAAAATGCGAAGCTTCAGATCGACAGAATCCGCAGACGGCACTTTACTCGGTTGATGATGTAATGTTACCAAGCTGCGCAAGAGGAGCGAAGGACGTGATGTAATTTTGTGACGTAGCCTACATGTTATGCTAGAGCTTGTCATGTGACACACCACTAATCGATACCGATCTCCGATAACCGTCTGACGTTTAGTGCAGATAAACGCAACAACAGGAAGGTAAAAGCGCGGGGTGTTAGTTGTCCATAAAACCACTCGTGCGACAGTCGTCAACTTCTTTTTAACAACGGCGGAAGTATAGCGCGGTGGTTGTGCGTGGAGTCGAGCATTGATTTCGAGTTACCGTACGGCACTGTAAGTATCCCTTTCTCTAACCACTCAGCCACTGGCACGGTCCTATCACCAACTTTTATTGATATTTTGGAGCAAAAGACCCAATCCTAATGCATCATTCTGTACGAACTGCATATTTGTTTGGACGCGAACGTTCTATTTAGGCCTATGCGAAGTAGTTTGGGCCAGTCGCTAAACTAGGACAATACCCGCAAGACAATCACACTGCATGGCCTAATATGTGATTAACTCTACATGTAGGCCTACTAGTACGTCATGTAAGGCAAACTGAGTGTGAGGTATGTTCATGTCAAGAATTTGTCATTCGCTTGCGATATTGGAGTCGTGGTGGTCCTCATTGGCGATCAAGGAATGGAGGTACCAGATTCCACACCGTCCTCTTATCTATTTTTGGTAACACATCAGGTTCGTCGATCGTCAGTTGGTGAGCTCTTCCTCTCGCTGCTCATCGCAGTCATCGATGCAGCTGATCCAGAGGAATCTGACGCGGTCACTTGTAGAATGAAAATACATGTATTGCCGATTTGTAAACGTACGTGAGCACACCAGATGGGTCGTTTGGTCTTGATAAAGCGAGGGGAATATCATGTGAATGCTTCGCGCGACCTACATATTTGTATTGAAATATTGATCAACGAATCCTGCATTGTGCATTCGTTTGTTAATGAATCACCACCTGTTTTATTCCTGTGCACTGGATCTCGACGGCCTGCACCAATGTTGAGGCAGAGGCGGTGGTAATCAACGTCAAACTGTCGCTAGCGCTGTCGTCAAGGTGGACCTACATCAATCAGGAGCTCATACAACAGGTTATTAAACTGATATTGCGCATTAACGAATGAATCATGTCGTCTTTTAGTTAAACGGATCCGGCAAGTTTGGCAGCATACGCAACAGCCGTCACCATGGCCGACGGTGGTGCAGTGGTCGCGCCTTCCATCGGAGAAGCACCAGGTGGGACGGAACCTGATCAGACGTCACCCAGCTCTCTGCAGCCGTTCGTCCATCAAGTCGGAGGTCATTCGAATATGTTCACGTATGAAGGAAACACAGTCTGCAAACCCTTGTTTCAGAACGAATATAACTTCTACCGGACCATGCCAGAGGAGATAAGGCAATTTGCGCCAAAATGTAAAGGTAGGTTGAGAAAGATTAGATGGGTGTGGCATGCCCCGCGGCGGAGCAATCTGAATGAACCCGGGGATGAACCAACCCCTCTCCTCATCACTTCTTTCTAATAGAAAACTCTCGGCGGTCATCAAATCAAGGGCGGTCATCTGCGTCATTGGTCTCAATATCAGTGGAAAAGAACACTGAGTCGCGGTGAAAACTCTTTCACATGGCGGAGCGCCCTTCGATCTTTGTTCGTACATATAAATCGTGGCTAAAGTTGAATCGATCAACCAGTATTTCATGTCTAGGCCTATAAGTAAGTGTTCTAATCTATTTGGGTTAATTGTTTTCTGACAAAACGTGCATGACAAAATTGCCTTGACATAAACAGAAAGAAGGCCAAGCGTGGATGGACAGGTAGGTATTCCGTGACTGAAAGCTGGACGTCCCGTCGTCGAGCACTTTAAAAAGATGTAGACCCTTCCATCCCTCCAGTCCGTGACAAACAATATCGGCGGCATCCGGAAGACGGGGCAGTAGGCCTACATGTATATTAAAGGTCCACTTGTCGGGGGTGGTGGCAGTTTGAAATGAAGGCTTGCTTCCCTCTCATCTCACGACGAAGCCTAGCTCAAGCCCGTCCTTCACGACTCGGGCTGGGTAGGCAGGCCTATTGTAAAATCGATCGGCCCCAGACACGCCCCCCCCCCCCCG